>MU864634.1:0-19482 GCA_033296905.1 Podospora australis
ACAGGGGGTAGGGTGGAAGAGGCAGTGCAGTTCCTAACTACACACCCTACCCAAGTCCAAAAGCGGTAATACATTTCCCTCGACCGGAAAGAACAGGGAGAGGGAGGTACGCACATTGATTGCCGCTTTCCATATAACCATTTCAATTGATTACAGGCCAGAGCGCAGTATGTATCTGCTGTCATCCAGTGTCTTTCACCGATGGCTGCGTGGTAGATGGGAAGCGCTCGTTGAAAGTTGACTAAGTCAGGGGATCCCACGCCATCCCGCTGAACGACGAGAAGATTTGCACGTGGTACACTTTTCCCAGTCTGAATAGAGGTACATAGAGAAGAAAATTAGAGTTCCGCCTTCAACCGTGTTCGCGTCTTAGAAATTAGTTTACTTACGCGATCGATCGTTGTGGAAGCGTGCCGTGCTTCTTGTAGAGCGCTTCGCGAAGACTTTCCAAGATGCGCCGCGCCTCCTCAAAACTCCTTTCGAAAAATGTACACGATGGCCAGATTGATCCATGGCCACCGCTGCGCTACCCTGACTTCATCGGCGTCGGTATTGGGGATCGCCTCCAAGGTTTCACAAGATTGTATCCACATTTCGATGACACGACTTTGCGCATTAGGCCGGTTCCTGCGCATGTATGCTATCCCCATGGCGTGTTTTTTTGCTAATGGAAAGAAGTGATCACGGTGTGTGACAGTGGGATGCCACATCTCAGCACGATACCTTAGTACATCCCAGGTCTCCCAAGATCATCACCTGGGCAATCTTCATTGAGCAATTTGTGTATTACGCGTCATACCTACCTACCTACCCGACCTAGGTAGCTAAGAGATACGTGATTGCCAACGTTCTCAAGATGAACTCTTCTCTCCACCTTGACCGTCACTCGTTAGCTTGATTGGCATCCGCCATTCAGCCTTCACCCCTTCCCACTCCCTTGTCCCCTCAACAAGCCCGTTGACCACATTCCACGCCTCGCCCACCCCAACCCTCATCTTTCCCACTTTGGTGGTCAAATCCAACTCCTTCGCCTTCTCCTTTCCCCCAGATATATCGCCATCCCAGTCAATCTTCACCACCATCACCCCTTCTTTTTCTGCATCACCAGTATCCACACACAAGAAGTACTTTCTCACAAAATTCCTGCGGAACCTTTGCTCCCAGCACACCTCCGGCCACTTCTCCACAGCCGCTCTCAAATCCCACTCTACCATCTTGGGCAACTGCCCTGGTTCTCGCACAAATCTCGACCCCGCCAACAGAATCCTCTCTTCTCCTTCGGGCCTGCCGGGACGATCCCACTTTGCATCCAACAGCGGCGCAATCCTTTCCGGGGGCTGCTTCTTTTCGTCGTGTCGACGTTTCCAGCGAAATACATACACGCAATGTTCCCCCTCGGGAGGCGTCCACCCTCTCAGCCCTTGGGCCATGGTGCAGATGGCATCTTGCACCGCTGACTTTGCCGTGCAGGCTACCCGCTGCGTCTCTCTAGCAGGGAACTGTTTGTCTTTGACCTGCCCACCGAGAGAGGCGAGGAGAATGCCGCTTTCTGAAAAGTCTGTGGTGTCTGCTATCAAGAAGAGGAACTTGTGTAGGAAGTTGTTGCGGACGCATCGCTGGGGGTGGAGGTCCATGGCTTCTTGGACAGGATCGGATGAAGACAGAATGGCTTGCAGGCGGCAGTTGAAGTTTTCTGGGCGTTTGCGGGAACCGCCAGGTTCCAGAGTCTGAATGAGCTTCTGGACGTCGACGCCAGGGACAGCATATACGGCAATTGGAACGCTGTCTCTGTGGGCTGGGGCTGAGGGAGGGATGGGACCGGAGGTGGGAGAGCCAGGATCGTCTGGGGGTGTCGGTTCTTGCCGGTGATCACCTTCGTCGTTCTTATCATCGTCATCATCGTCATCGCCGTCATCGCCATCTTCACCTGATGCGGAAGGAAGGGCGTAGCTGTCTTTGAACTCTTGCCAGTCGGTGTTGGCAAGCTGAAGGCCGATGAGATTGATTCCGACATCCTCAGCTTTACACTTGACTGCGTCGGTCTTGAACTCGCCATCATTGTTGTCTTCGTCGTCTAGGGTGATGACAAGAACGCCCTGTGTCTTCCAGTCTCTGGAACAGGCAACGACGAAATGAATGGGATCCAGCGAGTGTTCTCTGGCAGACGGTGGATTTTGCTCAAGATGATAGTCATAAACGGCCCGCAGTGGTTCCCCGACAAACCGATACCGAGGAGCTGCGAGGCGGACACTGCTTCCGGGAGTTTCGATATTGCTTTGGGACTCGCAATCCCGCTGCAGCTCCTGCAATTCATTGTCAGAGAGCTCAACGAGCGTATAGAGTGCCGCTGGGAGCATCTCTACTGCCCCGTCATAGTAATTCCCGACAGATCCTGGTGCTGTCGTGGGAAGGGAAAGGTCTGGAGCCGACTGGTCGGACATCTTGGCTTGGCGATATCGGTTTTGGCGGTGTGAGGTGGTTGCAGAATTTGAGGGTTGCTTGATGCTCAGGAAGAAAGGGAAGTCCAGAAAGTCGCCCACAGCGGGGGAATACTTGCAGAGGTGTTTACAAGAAAAAAAGTCAGGGCTGAAGTCTATTGCATTCTACTGCCTTGGTTTCGTAGTTGTCAGCCATCATCTTTGGTTCTGAGGATGGGAGCGAAGTTAAAGCGAGCAAATACAACCCACTACGTCACCATCACGTGGTCAACATCGAATCGTTGCAGCCGGCTCTCTCGGCGCAATCCTTTTATACACTTGTACCACCACCAACACCTGCTACCTTCCTTGTATGGATACGGGAATAGGAGTCAGCATTTACCAACAGGGCGTGATCACCCGCGAGCCCTTCTTGGCTCAACCAAATCGAGAAGACCGAGGACGGCATCGAGATTTCTGACAACCAGTACCTGCTTTTACGCACCTTGTACCTGCAGTGTCTTTTCTGTGATAGGCCAACCGACGTTCAAGATGCTGACTAGACGCCGTGGAGATGCATCTTGGTTTGTAAGAGAATAGGTATCACGAGTCCATGCAAACCTCCCAACAGCCTCGCCGAGCTTCCTACTGACATCATGATCTTGGAGACCACGCACGCGGCAAGCCGGCAACATGGAAGCCTCGGGTGTGTTTTGTGCCTCAGGGGAAGCAACAAGCGGTCTGTGAGATGCGGAGACGTATCGGAGTCCGTCTGGATGAGTGGCATCGCGAAGAACAGCACGGTATCAGCCGATCTCAACCCAGGGGTATCAAGGGGATGATGCAGAAGGATGTATAAATGAAGGCTCCTCGCGGCTCCATCGTAACTTCCAACTTCAGAGACCACGTCCTTCAACCCATCCTCCAGATTCAGCCTCTCTTAGTGCATCGAAAACATCATGATGAAGTCCTTCGCTCTCGCCACCGTGCTGGCTTTGTCCGCCTCTCTCTCGTCTGCAGCCTCGCCCAAGTTGATGCTCCGTCAGAACAATCCCGACGATTTGATGATTTTCAACTGCGTAGACATGCCCGAGGTCTGCACCAATATGTGCTGGGGTACGTCTATTCTTTTCGACTAAATGCCTTAAAATAAATCCTTCACACCTACACATGCTTGGTAAACCTGAAAGCGTTTATTTTCTTTTTGTATGCCTGTAGTGTTTATTCGAACGTGTGCAAGGGGGCGTTGGCAGGCGTTCAGCGGAAAAGATCACGGCCTAATATTAACATGAACACCCGTGACAGGTGCCTATTGCCGCAGCATTGGCACGGGCTTGACATACGACAAGCCTGACGCAAGCGAGAAGCGCCGACGCCGTCGCGCAGCCGGCTGCCTTGTGTCGGGTGGTAACCGCTGCTCGACCAGAAAAGGCTACGACGCCGGCTACCAGTGCGATGAGTACCCCTTTGCCAGCACCGTGGGCCGCGGCGCCTCTGATGAGCGCGTCAACCGCTGCGTTCCCGCCGGACAGAATTCCCGTGAGTTTCTTCTACTTGTATCCTATTTCCTCAAGGACCTGTACTAAAAAAAAATGACAAACAACAGGACAAGGCGGCACAATCAACTCCTTCTACCAATCCGCCTACTGCGGTGGGGGCCCCTGCGACTTCACCGCCTCCTTTGGCAACCCTGGCGCCGCGGGCGTGAGCTACTGCAACGCCTATGCCACCCCGGAAGACTGCGACGTGGACGACGACAACCAAGTCGTCGGTCCAGGCGGTACCCAGGATCCTACGGAGGACGAGACTGCCGACGACGGCACCGACGAGACGGATCCCGGGGAGGAAGAGCCCACCACCGAAGACAAGAAGTTGCGGAAGATCAAGAAGCGCTCCAAGACTTTTGTGGGGAGGTACAGGACTGCTGTGGGCACGGTTATTGACGTTCCGGGCGGCGCGTATATCGGGCAGAGGGCGTTCTACGTGGAGCCTGTGAATGCCACGTTGTGGGCCGAGCCGGCGGCGGCGCTGATGGGGGTGCAGGAGATGGTGGATAATCTCGTCGTGAAGGAGACGAAGGTTGTGGAGGAGATTGAGACTTGGAATGCGCCGGCGCCGGCGCCTGCGGTGTAAGGGCATGATCTTCTCGACCAAAGGCATGATGCTGTTAATGAAGGTCATGATCTCTTGAACGAAGGGCGTGGTCTGTTTGACCAAGGGCGTGATCTTTTCAACGGAGGGCATGATCTTTTCAACGAAGGGCATGATCTTTTCGACTAAACGCCCTAAACTGAACCCTTTACACCTGTATAATGCTACTAGTATGTGTTAGCAGACTTAATAGCATGTATGCTTCGCTCTCTTAATCAGAGTCCCGTCTAAGACGCTTAGACCGTCTTCGACTTGAGTCTTTCGTTGATTTTAGTATAGCCGAAGATTGGGCGTTTAGGTCTGGCAACCAGGGCGGGCAATAAGCCGATCCAATCGGAGCCGGGGGGGGGGGGGGGTAAGCTCAGGATCGGCTCGAAGGTATTCCCAAAGGCTTGGCTCATCTCAGGATTGGCTCGGTTTGGCTGTCAGCCAAACGAGCCGCCAAGACCGGAACATCAAGAATATCTGGACCCGAAGACAGTATATTGAAGCTATTCAGGATGCCCAGAAAGCTCCCAACAGCCAAGTCTTGTTGCTTTGACGGTTCCTACCACTCCCACTGTTCCCACCACTCCCACCACTCCCACTGCCAGACCTTTCCCACCTGCCAGACCTGCCCAAATATTTATATCAACAGTCCCCCCCAGCCCACACAACTGTCAACACGGCTGTTAGGGACTGTCAAGTTGCTTGTTGTTAAAAATAGGAGTGTAAACGACCGAATGGACTGCCAAAGAGCTGTTAGGACCTTTTTGGGGTACTCTTTTACCAAAAAGAAGCAACTTACGAAGACTCGACGTTGTTGACGGCCCGTTGCCCAGAACGCTCCCACTGCCCAGAAAGCGCAAAACCACCCAGAACGATCCCAACTGCCCACAACGTGCCCAGAGCCCTCAAGTAAACAGACGACCTTCCTCGCCTTCCTCACCACTCAGATGCCACCTGTTCTTCTTGTTTCGTTGCCAATACTTCAAACTTTCCACCTCGTTGATCGTCTCGGCGCTGAGCTTGTAACATTGAAGTCCTACTGTTTGCTTGGCCCTGGAGAAGACTCTCTCGACTTCTGTAGTCGTCGCCGGTTGTCACGACTGTTGGAAAAGACGAATCTTATTGCAGTACTATGGACTAAGATTCTACAGTAAGGAAGAAAAGAAGGAAAGAAGTCTCAGTGGCAGTTGCGTGACCGCGTAGATGTAATCGGCCTACGAGAGCGGCACGTAGTCACGTGATCAGTCTTGGCCTGGCATCATTGCAGCACCACTGCGGGGCAACTGCGGGGCCACCATTCCCGTGTGGCTTGCCGTGTGGCTGCGCCAATGGCTTGTCAGTGGGCACGCCTCACAGTTAGATAGGAAAACGTAGGACTATATAGACGGGGAGGATCGAGCATCCGGAGGGATCTCGAGACTCCCCAGCAAGCAATAGGATCACACACTTAGTCCCTACAATCTACTGCACCTTTGCCTTACCTTGTGAGGACTATCTTCGAGACAATCTATTTGTCGTGCACCCTTTGGCTGCACCGAGTCACCTACCTAGCATACCTTCAAGAGATCCCTTTTCAGAGAAAGTCTGGGTTACGGGATTCGTCACACTGGGGGTGTGTGCCCTCACAGGGAATTGGGCGTGCCCACGCAACTGCCCTATTAAAACTGAATGCGTCTATTTTCCTTTTCAAGTTATATGCCTGTTTGTATAGTGTTTATTCAAACACATAAAAGGCAAAGTTAGCGGGCATTTAACGCAAAAGATCCCAGCCTAAGGATATAGTGTAATGTCGTGACGAGGAGATCTTCATAGTGCTTGCAAAGTCCTGCCTAGAGGTCTTTCTTCAATCGAAGCGGACGCATCTTGGTTTCTTGCTATTAGCCATCGATATCATGCATATCAGTCTTCTCTGGCAAGACGTTATTATCCGCCCAGCCTTCGTGGATTGACCAATCTGGGAATGGTTGTCACATGATCTTTTAAGATCTGAGGACGGATGATAATCGGCTGGATGGGTGCTTAGGGGGTGGAATGCTGTGGAAGCCTGAGGACGGTTCACTCTGCAGATGGAGGTGTACATATTTTGGGGGTAAAAAATGCCGTGGTACCTAGCTTGAAGTGAGGACCTATTCTGGAGATAGAAGATCAGTCCGGAGTACCTTAGATGGCCATAGAAGTGGACAGATGTCTGAAGCAAGAGGTAGTTGGGAGTAGAATGCTATGGAAGCGAGGACGGACCGTGGGATAGCGGGATGGTCAAGTGAGTGTAGAATGCCGTGGCGGCGTGGAAGTGAGGACCGGTCTGTAAACAGAGGGTAGTTCAAAGTTGGGAGTAGAATACTGTGGGAGTGAGGACGGCTTTTGGGAATAATAACTCAGAGTCCATGCGTTAGAGGGGTATTTAAGCTGGACACACGGTTAGTCTTTATAGAAACTAAACCTACTGCAGGCTACTGGTGTTTAGTGGGATGAGGTTTGTATTTATGCCTGGCGGTTATGATCGTTGATGTGTTGACGTGGGCGGTACATTTAAGGTGAGGGCGTTTCGAGGTTCCCTAACTGTTCAGTAACCGGAATCAAACTTTCCACTCGGAACTAAAAAGTATATATCAAGGTTAGCAACTGAGAGAAGCGTATCTGTTTCTCATCCCCACAACGGCTTTTGCTCCTCTCTCTCTTTGGTGGTTTAGACTTTTGGCCACAGGCTAATTGCTTTAGCACGTGTTGTTGGTGATGCTGGTGTAACCCATCAACCGAAGAGATGGCAAGCCACCGAACGATTTGTCTGGGTTTGTGCTTACGATACGAACATATCCAGGTAATGAGGTTACACTGCGACACCCAGATACTGTCGCTCCGGGACTAATTCTGCAGAGCACTTATTAGTATTACACTTCATCATGCAACGCTCCTAGCATGTAAGGCTTTTGCAGACCGCCGTCTCGCACAGAAAGCATCCACCTTCGTCCCCGCGAGCACCCACTTGAATCCATCATAAGGCTCTTGCATCATGGTCCCGAGTGGATGTTTGCAACATCACCGGTGGGCCAGTCTTGGAGAATGGAGAGACTCTGAGTCGGGGTCCGCTCATGGGAAACGAAAAGGAGACCCTGATGGCCGAAGCGAGAACAGAGCAGTCGCATCTATATCAAGGGCCAGCTTTCCGATCACTTGTTGCCCTTTCCTTCCCCCACAGCAAGGCAGATCCTCACCTTCTCCGTCAACATGCATCTGTCTATCACTTCGGCCCTCGTGGCCGTCGGTGGCGCTACTGCTGCCTCGGCTTATACCGTTGGCTCAACGGTCCAGACCGATCTCCTCGCCGCCCAGGCTCTCGCGAACCAGACTGCTTATCACCAACAACATGGTGGTAGCACTGCATGCACCGTTCAAACGCCGCTGTTCGTCGTGAGTGGTAAGTTGCTCTTCCGCCGATCGACATCCGCACACCTATACACGATTCTAACGGGGTTTTCTTTTGTCACAGGGGCTCTCTCTCCGGCGCGGAGAGAATTGCCTACACCAATGCTGTCAAGTGCCTGATGGCCAAGCCAGCTCTCCTCGACCCCGTCGAGTTCCCCGGTTCCAGGACCCGCTACGATGACTTCGTGGCTGTCCACGTTGCCCAGACCTTCGAGATCCACAGCACTGCCAGCTTTCTTTCATGGCATTGGTACTTCACCTGGGCCTATGAGCAGGCGCTCCGTAAGGAGTGTGGCTACAACGGCTACCAGCCATACTGGTATGTTCCTCCAAGGCTCTCTGCAGATATTCATGACTAGCCAGCCGACATAGGAACTGGGGCAAGGACGCTCACGATCCCCTCAACTCCCCCATCTTCGATGGCGGCGCCACATCCATGCCGGGCAACGGCGAGTTCTACCCGCACAACTGCACTGGTGCCCTCCCAACGGGCGAGCGTGATTGCATTCCTCCCGGAAATAGCGGCGGCTGCGTCACCAGCGGCCCATTTGCCGACATGGTCGTCAACCTGGGCCCCATCGGCCCTAGTCTGGCGGTAGACAACAACCCGTTGTCCCCAGCATGTTCGCCCACAACCCTCGTTGCTTGCGGCGCGACGTCTCCGCCTGGGTTAGCTCCCAGTGGTCTACCGATGCCGAGACCTACGACCTCCTTGAGGGCGGTGGGTATAGCGACATTCTCTCGTTCCAGAACCACATGCAGGGTGATTTCCCCAATGGTTACTTCGGCGTGCACAGTACCGGTCACTACACCATTGGAGGCGATCCCGGTGGTGATTTCTTCACCAGCCCCGGTGACCCTTCCTTCTGGCTTTACCACGGACAGATCGACCGCGTCTGGTGGATCTGGCAGAACCTTTACCCCGCCAACCGCACCGTTGCCGTTGCTGGTGGCATGAGCTTGCTTGACCCTGCCGGTCCTCAGGGAACTCTTGAGGACCCCGTCAACGTGAGCCCCTCTGAGGATATCATCACTATCCTTAATGCCATGTCTACTCTTGGCCGTGAGGGCAGCCCCTTCTGCTACATCTATGCTTAAGTTAGTCAAAACTTTACATAATATTAGTTATTTACCATCTTGCCTTTCCCGTTTGGTCAGACCAATGTATCCATCACTTTCCCTCACATAATATCTATGTTCGCTCCTTGAAAAGTATTTCTTTTGTGTCAGTTTTCACTTTCGTTTGGATATCCCTACTTCAAGTGCTTTATTGCCCTCTCCTACGAAGTATCATGGCCAAGACTTGCATCGACCGTTGGGGTTAGAGTCTTGGCATTACCCCTATCTACCCCTGCTCCCCGCTGGACCCAAATGTTGTTTACTTCCCCCGAGCCCCTTGGTTTTGGCGAGGCAACCGCTGGGCAATGACATAAAGGGGCATTCGATATGCAAAAAACTCATTTATCTCGCAGCTTTACGATGCCTTTCGGATATCACTCCCGTTGGTATAGTAGGGAACCTGCAGGACCGCTCAATTCAGCATGTGCTTGGCGATCGATGTGCAAACAATCGGATTTATCCGGCGGGTATGTACATACCGCATCTTGCTCTGCTGCTCACAACCCCGGACCGTGCCGACCAACCCAACGGACGGGAATACTCCGTCATCACGATTCTCCAGCCGAAATTGAAACACTATGGGAAACGGGTTTAGTACCACCGCGACGGAGGCGGTATTCCTGTAACACCGCATATAAAAGCCTCCAGGAAACACATCCGAACCTGGAGATCATGTTTGAAATGCTTCTGCGTCGGTTCCTCGGCATTTCAGAGTCAATTGTGAGCTTAGTTGCCCAGGATGACAATAAAACGCGTCCTCACCCTAGCCCTCGCCGCCGCCGCTGCCAACTTCTTTTCTCCAGTCCTGGCAGAAGAACTCGCAACCTGCGGCCAAGCCACGTACTATCCGACCGAGTACACCTGCCACAACGACAAAACCCTGTGTCCGACGCAGTACAGCCTCCCCACAAAACCCTGCGCGGGATCAGGGGGGTGCTACCCGCCCGAACAGTTCTCCTGCGGCGAGGATGGGGTTCTGAGAACACTCCCCTCGGCCACGAGCCCGTTTACTTTGACGGTATGGGGCGTCCGCAGCGCGTACAGGAACCAAACTGTTCGAGCGTGTGGGGGTTATTTGGCTATCGGGGCAAATGCTAGACAGTGCCATGCCTGCACGGCGGCGGGCGGGACGAATTGCGGGGTTTATAGGAACCAGACTGTTTTTTTGACTGATGGGCGGATGGTTTGTCTTTCTTCACCCTTTCCTCTTTCTGACACATATCCGCACAGCCGCCAAGTCGAAAAGAAGAAAAATAGGAAGCTGACTGTTGTTTGAATATGAAATAGGCGTCGGCGGTACCAGGGCATCAATACTGGTACATCAACCCCCGCGATGGATTATTAGCATACACACCCGCTTTGGCTCCTTCTGCTCTGCCGCCAGCTGCCAATTCTACACAGGTGGGATGGAATGCGACGACTCCGATTACGTATCCGACGGTACCGAACCAGGAGTTTGCTGGGTTGAATGTCAAGATTCATGAAAATGGATTCTTTGTGTGGGATAAAGAAGGAGCAATGTCGCATTGGTGGTTTGCTTGCCTGGTAACGCTGCCGGGGGGCGGGGTGAGTACGGCACGTTCGTGGAGGATTTATGCGCCTGTGATCCCGGATAAGAGGGATTGTGAGCTTGTGAAGATTGTGGCGAAGGCGCAGGTGGATGAGCGGGCTGGGGTTTATAAGTATGTATGATTGTAAATTACGTATCATAGGAGAAAACGGGAAAGCGGCTCAACCCATTGGGGTGGATAAATTAAATCTCGCTTTTAGGAGGTTGAATTTGAATTCTTCTGTTTGTATCGTCCTCCGCCTCGATACTTGCTGAATATAACCTCATTACACGGGCCTACATAAGAGTTCGTAATCCTCTGGTGTATGCCAGTTAGACTTCGATCTGCTACCTTATCACCCCGCCCAGTTGATCTCGCACGGGAGGAATTCGCATCATGGTTGTATCCCGTGACGTGATAGATCCTTCGATGACTAGAAGAATGGAAGGTGCAAGTCTACCAATAGCACGAGTGCCGCACAGCCTTTCAGTTATCGTAGGTAGGTCCTCTACGCGGCGGTAGAGCTTGGATCTTGGACTTCCAAAATCCTTTTCCTTCAAGCGCCCTTATCATCAACGTATTTCTCTACAACCGCCACTGCCACACCCATTAATCAGGGTCAGCGCCGATCAAGTACTACGATCAACAGCCTCAATTAACCTCTACAATCACCAAGATTCATAATATACGGCCCCAGAATCAATTGCGCGTGCGAGCATCCACAGCTGCGCCATCCTTCATTACCAATGGAAGCATCGACAACCAAGATCGACGGCCATGATGGTCAACGCGGATAGTCGCCGGCGCGGGTACCAAACCCCACATGCACACTCAAGCATTTCTATCATGGCAAACACCGGCTAACGCAGAGGTTGACAACAGAATCGTTGCTTAACGTCCTCTCGGCAAAGGTCAGCCAGCCAGGCGACAACACACCTGACGAATCATGCAGCGCGCATTTCGACCCAAGGTCGATCGATTGGCAGAAGGGTGAAATACTGCGAACAATTCCCTCAACTATTAGTATATTCTTGGCCCGAATCCTCCAAACTCCCCAGGGTCCCAAACAGGCGGCATCGCCAACGGTGGTAGCTGTGCAAGCTCCGGCACCGATGATGGATGGAACTGGAGAAACATGGCCTTGAACGCCTCTGCGTCTGAATTTTGGACGCTGGCGGGCGTCGTCACATCGTCGTCATTCCCTACGTCCTCGCCTTCAACTTTTCCCGACGATGATGTAGACGGAATCGACTCCGGGAGTTTGCCCAACGAATTCTTCCGCGCCTTACCCTTGTCAATCACACCTCCCGACCGCGAGAACGAGAATGCCCTCACATGCTTTGTCCACGAGCTTGTCCTCTTTTTCGTGGCCGGATCTTCGTCTCGTTCTTCGTCCTCTGGTGCCACCGACTTGCGCCTCTCCGATTTTCCAGACACAGTTTTGCCTCTCTGATGACGAAACCTGATAGCAAGGATTGCAGTGTTGTCGCTGATGCGACCTTCGGCGTCGCATTCAACCAAGGTGGCCCAATCACCATCAACCACAACCGTCCGGCTGAGCCGAGCCAGATCCCACTCGAATTGCCTCTCGCCGCGGGCGAGAAATGTAAGCTTGGTCGCGACCCTGGTCTCTCCGGACCGCATCTGCTCCTCTTTCCTCCACAGTCGAATCACTTTCCCCCGGGCATGCAGGTGCCCCCGGTAGAGAATTTCTTCGGCATAGAAGCGGCCAAGCAGTTCTCGCTCTAGCATGTGTGCTAAAAATGCTTCCCTCTCGTCCGGCGAGCCGAACTTGTACTTTGGGTGGAGAACGTACACTTCGTGGCCCGTTCCACTGCGGACCACGGTGACAGGATGCGCATCGAGGAAGTGCACTTCTTTGTCGTCGAGCTTATCGTCTTCGAATCGGAGACAGCCTCGGGGGACTTTGAGAATGGGTTGCGTCAGTCGGAAATCACAGACAGTTACAAAGCGTCATATCCACTCACTTCGGTGCGTGACTTTTAGATGACCGTGTTGGGTTTTGCGCTCGTACTGTATGAGCCTCGTCTCTTCGTCCCTTTCTAGGACCCGGTGGTACTTGGCCTCCAGAGGGCCAACGACGGTGGTGCCCAGAGGATCTTGGAGATACCTGCATCATTGTGAGTGTCTGACAAACAAACGCCGGCAGACTTTCACTGAAAGATGTGAAACCTACAGCTTCGCCGGCAGCTTGTGCCTCTCCGACGAGCTGCTTCCCGCATCGAGCACCGTCTCGTTCGGAGCCGACAATGGATGACTCGGTGGTTGGTAGACCGTCTGATCTGAGCCGTGACTGGCATAGGGTGGTGGCGATAGTGCTGCCGCCCCCGGTGAAGTTGGGACAACATCGCTGAATGCGGGGAGTGGATGAAGTCTAAAAGTCAACAAATAGCGACGACAGCAGACGAACTGAAGGTTACCTCTGGTACAGTTCCCAGCGCCGCCGATCTACTCGCAATCCAACAGTAATGAGCTCATACTGAAGCTCGTCATTTTGATCTTTGAGGCGCTTTTCCGACTCTTCTGGCCAGAAGAACTGGAGCAAGCGATTCGGTGGCTCGTTGAGGCTACGTTGTAGTGTCTCTTCTGCAACGAGGATCAGATCCCAGAGTCTTTCTCTCTCCCTGATGGAGGCCGCTTGGATAAGATTATCATCGTTGAGGTCGTCGAGTATTCGCTCCAGTCTTTTGACCTGGCGAGGGGCGTTCTGAAGTGTGCCGAAGTTTCTGATGAATCTGGCCATGAGCTGGGTGAGCTGCACGGCGGCAGCAACCCCGCCAAGGATCTCTAGCCCCGTTGCCATATCAAAAACCTCCCCGCGGTTTCGTGTGAGACTCTTCCGGTATATATGGGTCGGGTTGCGGATGACGAGGATGGAGTCGGTAAAGAAACGGGAAATTATGGCCCTCGAGCTCCCCCACGCGTCATGCACGGGGGACACCCGGACAGGAGGGAGGGCTCAGGCAACCAAACTGGGTTCTGCGCCCCTGAGCGCACGCGACCTGGGTCGCATTTCAAACGTGCAATTCCCAAATCGGTGAAGTTACAATTGGGTGCCCCAGAACGCCACAGCGCTTCTACTAGGCAAAGATTCGGAGCGCGTGGGCGAAAGTCGGCCTCTGATAGGTCTAACGGAGCTTCTCAAATCAGCTAGATCAGCCGTCGAGGCAGACAAAAACGAGCTGCATCCCGGTTGTGCCTGGAAAGGCTCTGCGGAAACTATGGTTAAATTCCATGGAGGCTGGCCATTGTGGGTTGCGAGTCCGTCCGGGATACCGAAGGACGGCTGTAACATCATCGCAACCCACCCGGCTTCTATCGAACGCATAAGTCTTCTTCTTGCCAAAGACAAGTAACAAATGTGGGCAATTTGGAAGTGGCTCAAGGATTTCTGGGTGCGATACTGGTTTGCGGGGGATGTCGCCCACATCAGGGTGAGTGATACCATTACCTTTCTCGCCTTTGCCTTGTCTTACAGACCACTGATGCCAACCTCCTCAGGAACGGGCCCGGAGAGACGATCTTATCTCGAATATCCTCGATCGAATAGGCTTCAGTTTCCGCGTCTACCTCGTCGCTTTCCTAGGGTTCCTTGCTTCGAGCTGGTCCCTCATCGCTGTCGCCATCATCACCCCAGCTCTGTATTTTATCTACGACCGCCATGGCCAGATCGACCGGGATGCGGGCCTCGTGCTGGATATGATTATCCTGACCTCCACCATCCTGGGTATGATCGCATTTGGACATCTCGCCGACAGGCTGGGCAGGAGCAAGCTCTACGGGATAGAAGTCATCGTCATGCTCGCCGCCATCGGTGGGGCTGCTTTCTCCAGCGCTGGATTTATCATCCACCAGGGTCAAGATGACGAGACCGGCTCTCTGGATATCTACGCGGCGTTGTTCATGTTTCGATTTCTGCTAGGGCTGGGCATTGGTGCCGAGGTTTGTGCTCCAAACCCCCCCTCTGCCCCTTTTTCCACCTCAGAAGTTCCCACTTTCTGACACCTCGACTCCATTTAGTATCCAATGTCAGCTGTCATTGCGGCCGAGTTCTCTCCTACAGGTCGGCGTGGCGTCATGCTCGCCGCAGTGTTCCTCGCACAGTCAATTGGCCGGATCCTCGCCTATAGCATCAGTGTTGGTGCCCTCCGAGGGCTCAGCCGGGGCCTTGACCCAGCAGCTCAAGACTTTCTCGACCAGACGAAAATAGTCATGGATATCTTCTGGCGGCTTGCACTCAGTCTAGCCGGCATCCCGGCCATCTTTGCGCTTGGCTTCCGCCTCTTCATACCCGAGACGCCGCGATTCTTCTCCGCTGTCAAGCGTGATATCAAGAAAGCCCGTGAGTCGCTCACTATGATCAGTGCCCGCACACCCGAGTTGGTGGCCGATGTCGAGCACGCTATTGTGGCCGTTGTTACGGGCGGTAGCGGATCCTCCTTGACGGAGAAGAGGTCATGGCGCAAGATGGCGAAAGAATATTACTTTAGTCCTACAAAGGGATGGAAGCGCCTTGCCGCCATCTCCATCCAATGGCTACTCCTAGACATTGTGTGGTATGGTGTGGGCTTGGACAGCCCCGGGACTCTTGCCGCCTTGTGGTTGGATCAGAAACCTCCTCTCTCCGACTCAGGTCCTCAACCACCCTGGAACGACGACCCCGCCTATCCAGATGCTACCATCGTGGAGACCATAGATCGTAATCTGGTGCGGACGCTCGAGCTGTCATCGATTGCTGCCCTTGTCGGAAGCATCGCCGTGATTCCCATGGTAGACCGTCTCAGTAGAAAAACACATTACCTCTGGACGACGTGGACCCTCGCTGTCCTGTTTGCGTGCATGGCTATCGCAATTTCACAGACGTATGCCCAGTCCACTCATGTGGTGACCATGGTTTTCTACGTCTTGGCCCAGGTGATGTTTAATCTGGGCCCCAATACGCTGACGTTCATTCTTGCGGCCGAAATATTTCCTACTGAGGTGCGAGGGACAAGTTACGGCATCGCTGCCGGCTTTGGGAAGCTCGGCGCTCTCATCGCCCGAGGCATCCTCAAAAGAGCTGGCAAGGGCCAAACGGGTCTTGTCATTCTGTTGTCTGTGTTTTCCGCGGTCTTGGTGGTGATGGCGGTGCTTGTCTCGTGGGAGCCGATGGGCATTGCTTTCCCGGCTGTACAGAAGCCTAGATCACTTGAATGGAAGCAGTGGAGTATGCTGGAAAAGCTTATCAACTCGAAGCTGGACAATAAGAGTTTGGAGGAGATATCCCCCTGGCCACCGTCAACGCATCCCAGTGCGGGTGCGGGTGGGACATCAGGCTTGGTGGCAACAGCCGGGGATGGAACGACCAGAAGTTCAAGCGTAAGTGAGGCTGAAGGTCAAGGACCAGGTGAGGTCCATGGAGGGATATCGCTGGAGCTCGTAGGACACGCTGGTGATACTACCATCTTACAGGTGGAGGAACTGCAGAACAAGGGTCCTTCTGAGCCCGAGATATCCACGGTGACCAGAGGCATATACTGAAACAGTCGAAAGATCATGAATAGATGAAACAATAGTGTATACGCGTCATTTGTGGACCTGTGGCGAAGGCAGGTTGGAGTGTTTTCCCTCTCATAAGGCCGTGATTTTTTTCGCCAACCGGGGCCCGCAAACTTGACCTTCCATACGTTCAAAGAAGTGACACCACAGGCATATAAACAGAATTTTTTTTTCAAAAAGCATCCGTGCTATCAGATCAGTTGATATATATCACGAGCATTGCACAGGCGTGAGGGGTTCATTTTGCGGGCGTTTAGTGAAAAAAATCAAGCCCTATCCAAAGTTTGCAAGTTCCGGTCATGTCCACCTTTCATGAAAATGGAACCTCTGAGGTACGCCGTCCCGTGTATTCCAACCAGAAGACTTTCCATGAAACTCAAAAATAGGTGCACTTGCCATACCTGTGTTTTGTTTCGACTGCGAGGTACGACGTTTGATATGATGATAACGCCCGAGAAAAGTTTACGATGAAACGAAAGCTTGAAAAAATTCAGATTTTTATGTAGACTTCACACAAGGCTCTCTCGTTGGTCCGTACTTGATGGTCAGGTCTTTTAGGTTGATGGCATGGAGCTCTTCCCTGGCTCGAGCGCTAGCTCGCTCCGAGACGTCTTCTGGGTCTACCTTAGTCGCTCGCCTCGTTCCTAGGCTCCTCCTCTCGGAGTGAGGTAGTTACACCGTACAGTCCTGGCAGTCCAAGACGAGAGACGGGTGAAGGGCATTTGATCTTCACGTTATCAACTTATCAACGCTTGTTTCAAGCCCACGAAAGTCAGGTGGTAAAGTCGATCCCCAGCCGTTCTGTTCCCTATGAGATTGTCAGCGAGTCCGGCCTGGGGCCGCTGATGGGCTTGCGGAATATCGGTCCTCTCGGCAATCCGGGTGCGCCAGGTGTTGTTGAGGCTGACGAGCAGGCTGACGATCTTGGCCGCGTCTGGCCACACATGGGCATTGGCCCGGTACAGGATCTCTTCGAAGCGGGTGATGAAGGCTTGGATCGGCTCGCAAAGTCCCTGATTGACAGTGAGGAGGCATTGCCCGGCTCCCCGAGCCTTCTGGAGCTCCGGCTTCCCGTAAGCGGACCGCAGCTTGGAGAACATCGCCTCCGGGGTCCTGTTGGCGGGCAGGCTACTGAAGGTCTGTATGGCAACAGTGAATTGCTCCGGGCGCTCCGTAGGATCAACGGACCAAGGTATGGCCGGTGTTGGCAGTGGTTGTTGATCCATTGCGACCGCAGTCTTTTCCAGGCAGCCGATTGAAGTCTGGCCGCAGGCAAGGCGGTCGAATTAAAGGAAGTTGGGTTGGTCGATCAAAGTGTAAGGGGGTTCCAGGCAAAATAGTAGGAATTACAGAATCTATTGAAGTTGATCGACGAAGAAGAAAAGGAAATCTATCAATCTGGTGGACTTGGAAGTCCTCAAATACCCAGCAATCAACCGGACCTCCTGTCACACGGACACGGGATACCCCCGGTCTTCCTGAGGTAGTGGTGCCTGAGTCAAGACGGTTAGGCACCTTCAGCGTGGGAGTCTCCCAAACAACAGGCCATCCACAGCCAACCAATCACTCACAGCACCCTCATTGGTGTCCGCACGAGATCCTTGCCATGTATCTTACGAAATTCATTTCACTGTATAAAGAAGGCTCCACGGGAGCCAGACTGTCAGATAGTTCTTTTTCTCTTCATGGACTTCTCGAGGCCATTGAAGATTATTCTTATCAATACACTTGGTTACGCCCGTACCCCGGGCGCATATTGAGTGCAAGTCGTGATATATCGCCCCTTGTAACACCTCCGCTGGCTCGGTGGGGGAAGACCGAGAGCTAACAACTGTACGCTTCGGCAAGGCCGAAGCAACTAACCCAGGCTACCAGCCCCGTGACATCGGAGGAGTACGAGGAGTAAGATATGTCTCGCTAGAGAGAGACAACTTGCGTACCTATCAAAGTCGCTTCTTCCAGGAAGCTTGAACTTCCATCTGTGATTAAGAGCGTCGTCTACGGGCGACATTGTTCCCTTCGTCTTGAGCTCGCGTTGGGCCTTTATATTCGCGTAGGACCGACCTGTTGTTGCTTTTTGTGTTTTATAGAGTTGCCGGTTCTGGGTTGACTTAGTTTTGATTTGTCTTGCTTGTGGTGAACCTTACGGTTTTTTTTTTTGTTTTTTTTTTTTTTTTTTTTTTTGGATTTGTTGTTGAGCTTGGCTTGCCGCAGCTTGGATTCATGCGTCGGTCGACGGGGGAGGGCGCCGGCCGAATTGAGCCTCGGTCCTGAGCGGTTTTATCGCTTAGGGCGGCACCTACCAGACTCCAGAGTCGCCCGGCGGCGGAGAGAAAGAGGCTGCAACGGCGACAAGGCGCCGACTGCCAAGTTCCTCACCAGGCAAGTGTTAACTGCACCATCAACTGGGAGACAGGCGTATAAGGTAGCGAATGAACTTGTCGCCCGTTTGCTTTCCCACGCGCACCATGATGTAGAAAAAGATGCCGCATACCGGGCGAGGCTCAAGCTCGAAAGAGCTGAACTGCAATTTACCAGACCATCTTCTTTTCGTCCTAGAACCATCCAGGACTACTCAGGATGACCCTAAGAACCCCGGCCGCAAACTTGTTCAGCTCGGACTACTATTTCTGGACAAAACCCCGTTTCTCCGCAAAGTACAAGGACCGAAGAAAATTCCACGAATGGCACACAGCAAGGCCCGGCGACACACAGCACTCAATGTCGCTAGTCAAGTTCAAGTTAGCAACTGTATCAGTAGTCAAAATATGGCGGCCGGCGGCCTTAGGGAGATCTTCCTTCTCTTCTCCCATCTTAACAAGCCGTACAACCACAACGCGTTGCCTTACAAGAAGAGTGTGTTAACAGACATTGCCTATATGAGAATGTAGAGGGAGGTGCGATGAGGGGAATGGGAACTGTCCCCGTGGGAGGAACAGAAGGGCTTATAGATTGAGAGGAGAGGGAGGAGAGGTAGTAAAAGATGGGGTGTTTCTCCTGGGTATCTCTTCGGTAAAATTTGTGAGATGGAGGGTAGACATCTTCAACTCTTGTAGTGTCTGGACTTGTCATTATCTTGGGAAGGCAACCGATGTATTTATACCTCTCGCCATCCCACAATTTCGGTAATCTTCACAATCTAAAAGCAACAACAAAATTGAAAAACATATAACGTAATTAATTAACGTGGTCCACCCCCAAGCGACGCACACCCCCAAGCGACGCACTTTTCGACGCGTCATGCATTTCTATCTTCTACACACCATTCCTCTACA
>MU864635.1:0-19145 GCA_033296905.1 Podospora australis
ACCTTCTCTTTCTCTTTTCCCTTCTTTCTTCAAGTTCAGTGTACTCGTAGAGTCGCCCTAGCTAGTTGCAATACACTACCTTGGACCGTTACAGGTACCTACGAGATTATGCACCATCATCTACCGACGTTGTCAACCACACGGCCTACACCCGCGGCGTGATAATATGAGCCCGCATTTTGCAATGCGTTGTCACCTGCGGGGTGTATTAACCGGTCATCTACCCTGCCGCTCGTCTGTGGGGGAACAGCACAACACCCCGAATCTCGTTCTTTTCTTGGCACCATGACCGCAACTCAGATGGTAATTACTCCATCAACAGGGACCGTCGAGGCCTGGAGAGCGATCTTGGTAGGCGCCAGACTCGTTAGATCGTGATATATCATAGCGAAAAAGGAGATGTAATGTATTTATTTGAAGGCGACGTTGTAGCCGGTGTATGAGGCTAAATTCGGACGGCGGGGCGCTCACTAAATTAGGATCGGACCAGCGCTGGTAATGGGACAATTTCCTAATCCAATAAATCCTGGCAATCAATTCAATTCTCCTAAAAAATTGGGGTTGATTGGATTATTGCATATGTACAGTACGAATGAGTCACCGGGGTGAGATATGGCCTAAGGGCGCCAATCTCTGTGTTCAGTAAATACGAGCACTGACAATTGTTGAGCTTTTCCGGTGTTTTCTGTGGTACGAGGCAGCCACCAGCCAACTCAAAAAAGCCCACTTCAGCCAGGTTTAGTCATCAAACAGTACGAATGAGTGGTTTTGATCTTGTACATACAGTGCACAAATACTGTGTGCACGTATCTGACCCTTGCAACGCGCCGACTCAATAAGCCAGTGCCAGTGCTCCAACTCCAAACATCGAACGAAAAGCAACAAAACGAAAAACACGCAATATTCTCAACGCAGCAATTCGCAAGCATGACGGCCCCTTCTCACAACCACGCCAACTACCAGGCGCGCCTTGACTACATTTGGGGACTTTTGGGAGATCACTTTGGTCTTTCTAACGAGGTAAGCACTTCACAAGGCTGCAATCGAACTTGACAATATGGAGAGTCCAAGGTGGAGTCCATCTCCACATACCTATCTAATAATTGGTGAAATCGCAGAACATAGCGGAGACCAAGATCACACCGATTCAATACGAAGCCGACTTCCCCTTCAAATACAACAACTTCGTCTACCGCCTCGAGTTTCCCGTCGACATATCCGATGACGGTCTTGAGCTGCCGGGATGCGTCCCCATTCCTGCAGGTGCTAGGGCGTTTATAATGCGCCTCAGCAACGCTGATGCTGAGGGCATGTACCAAGAAACCCGCGTGCAGAATGAAGTCGCTATCCTTACCCTCGCCTCGGCGGCTCTTCGCCACATCAAGCCCAACATCGTCCCCCGCGTCTTCGGCTGGGGTGGTGCTAGTCAAGGGCGTTTGGGCTGGATCTTGCAGGACTTGATGCCCGGAGTGCCGCTTGATAACGTGTTTAGCCCAACCGCGTCCCTGGAGCAAAAAACCGCGGTTCTGAGGCAGATGGCGGCTATTCTGAAGGCACTACAAGACTATCCGCTTCCCAAGAGCATTCAGGGCTGGGGAGGGTTGACTTTTGACAGCAACGGTGCCATTGTCAGCGCGCCTATGCCTAGCGTCGGTGCCGGGCCATGGTCTTCCCTCGAAAATTCCTACCGAGGCCGACTCAAAGCCGCACTCGACAAAGCAGATAAAAACCCGTATCTAAAGGGATGGCGGCCGAACGACATCAGAGACCGTGTCGATGATTTCATCGAGCGTGGCTTATCAGCACAATTCTCTGACCTGACATCTAGCCATGACAGGGCTATTATACACGCAGATTTCAGTAAGTCTTTTGTTCAATGTAACCTCCCTAGCGCTAACCTGAAGGTAAAAGCCTCGGACAATCTCCTCCACGACCCTGCGACAGGCCTAGTCACAGCGCTCCTCGACTACGACTTCAGCACTATTCTACACCCTGCCTACGAGTTCTTCCGCTCTTTTGGTCCCAACGGCGGTCGATTTACTGGCTGGATCGCCGACTCAGACCCAGAGGGACAAGAGTTGTTAGAACTTCGGAGAGCCAAGCTGACCGGAAAGTTTCCTTCACCTCTTCCAACACCAAGAGAGACTCCCAATGGTCCAGGGCTTGATTGGGAACTTGCGCAGGCGTGGGAGAATGAGCTGCAGAGAATAAATGTCAAGCGACCTAGCACCATTCAGGGCATCGACAAACTTGCTGATGTAGACGAGCTCTTGGGATCCCTGACACCCTGGAGATTGATCAATACTGACTTTCTGAGGATGAATACGGATGAGGGCCAGAGAATGGCTTTGAGACGTATGGGTGAAGAGCAGCTTGTAGCCGTGTTGGATCATCTTGGGTTCTAGAAACAATTGATAGTACGTTACGGATCGTCTTAAGCGAGCCGGCGGAATTGACATGAATATTTGCTCCCCAGCCCATAAACCTATCACAGTATAAGTACCCCCCGCCATAGACGGAATGCCAAGAGGATGTCGGCTGAAACCACATTGCTCCCTCGTGGACTGGTGTTCATTCCTCCCCTCCATTCATATACAACACCCTGCCCGCCCGTAGTTGCCCGCGCCCGTGACATCCGTTCCTTTCTTCATTTACATCGTTTTCCAAAAGCTTCCAAAATGTCATACGCGTCCTCACAAGCGCCCCATACTCCAAAGCTCTCGGGGACACACGGGCCAACTGAACAATCCGAGGAGGTCAAACCCCACGACGTCACCACCATCTTGAATTACTTCAAAGATAATGACGATGACTCAGCCACCATACAGAGGACGGTCGATAGCGGAGCAGAAACATACGCCAGTAAATTCGAGCCGCAAAAAAGCGTCATCCATGACATCCGTGGTAACGAGTCTCAATACACTTTAGATGTTCAGGGATTCCAAATCGTTGGCCATGATAGCAAGGAAAGGTGTTTTCTCGATGACGAGCATGTTCGAAACATCTACTACCCCGAAACAGAAGAACTACTGAAGAAAGTGTAAGTCAACATTCTATATAGAGAAGTTTAGATAGATATATACTTATAGATGTCGGGTAAATCAGCACTGGGGCTTCCAAAGTCTTCATCTTCAACCACACCATCCGCGGCGGTCCTCTCAGCAAGGCCCACCGCCACCGCGGTCCTGTTCACCGAGTCCACATCGACGTATCATATGTCGGGGCCCACAGGCGCGTCTCTCATCATTTCCATGATAACGAAGCCAGGCTTGCTGCTCTGCTCAAAGGACGGTACCAAATCATCAATGTCTGGCGGCCTATCAAGACTATCTTGAAAGACCCTCTTTGTGTCGCAGACGCTGGCTCTGTTCCAGAATCAGACTTGGTTCCAATCAAATTGCTCTTTCCCCCAGATGTTGTGACGGCAACGACGACGAGTGAACCGATTCATTCAGTGATGGGGGCAGCAGCAGGTCCGAAGCACAAGGTAGATAGTACGGATGGAGAGACATTTTCTGTGAGAGCGAATCCGGGGCACATGTGGTATTATCTGTATAGACAGGCGACCGACGAAGTGTTGTTGATCAAGTGTTTTGACTCCAAGACGGACGGAGGGCGCCGCATACGGCCTTTGTGAACAAGGAGCATGAGGATGAGCCTGAGAGGGAGAGTATTGAATTGAGAACGCTCGTGTTCTATTCGGATGACACTGAGTGAGAGTTGGGGGGAGGATAAGCCCGCAGGCGGAATAGGCTGAATACAAACTTTTTTACGTATTTAAACAGCTCCAAGAAGGCGAGGGCTGGAGTCCATCGGGTTATGGAGCGGGAAAATACACGCCAGATGTACAAACCAACACGCTCACACAACAAGGCTAATCGGCGGGATGACGGATGGATACTTAGTACATGTTCAAGAACACAGTGTGCGTTCTATGCTTAATCTAAGATTCATTTCGATGTGACAGGTGTGATTAACCTCAAGTTTGCTCACCCTGCTCAGGGCCTTGCTCACCCAGCTCAGGGCCCCACCCAAGGCGATGGACTGTACGTTAGCTCAGCATCTCGGATACAGGAAAGATGATGCCTTATCAACTTGATGTAGTGGTAGTCCCCTCAGTGGATGAGAGTGAGCTACAACCATTTGTCGCAGGTTGATCAAGTTTGGCCACTGGCGGAAGACTAACCCCGGCGCCGATGAGGGATGAGACCGGGCTGAGAGGGAGTCAGTTAGATGCCCAAATGGACAAGTGACTGTAGTTAAGTGTGTGAGTTTAGAGACTTGCTGGAGATTAACTTCGAAGTCTAAAGTGGCGTCGGTGAGTAGCATTTGCGGCTTAGGTAAGTCGGGCGTCAAAGAACTTGTCTTATGTGTCATAAAGCATGAGTTAAATGCCTTACGCTGATGATGTGGCGTAAGACTTAAGCTTAGCGTTCAGAGCAAGCTTTTCATCAAATGGAAAGAGTCCTGAGTCCTGATAAATATCTCCCATCCACCAAAAGATAGCCTTTCCCGACTGTCACACGGGCCTACGATCCAGTGCCCCGGGACAAGTACACACCTCAACCAACACTGGCCTAACGGTATGCTCAGGAACAAGATATCTGGGCCCAGCAACCAACCGGAGCCCACCGGAGGCATCCCGGGGACCACCGTGAAGGAAGGACCAGGGTGCTGATGGAGGACCAGGGTGCTGATGGAGGACGGATTGGTCAGGAAAGACACAGGACCCATACGACCTGCAAGAAGGTTGCAGGACAGGAATCATATGTATCTACTACTGGTGGAATCAGTGGCCAGGTGGCCGAAGAAGGTGCCCGACCAAGGCAGACAGATAAGACAGGCCGAAGGACGGAAGTCCTAAAGGAACAAGGAAGACGGAAGAGCCCAGGGAGGTCCTGGGAGCGAGACGACTATAAACAGGCCTTGCCATTCCGATCCAGATTGTAAGGAAGCAAGGACCTTGAGGCCATACCAGATTATTATACTGAATTGAACCATCTGTTCCAAGCCGAGATTCTCCCCTTGTCACACCGACACACCACACATACACAAACCCCCAAAGCAGCACTTCGACAAAGAAACCACCCTGGCAACGTCGAGCCAATCATGGCGCTGGAAGAGCGCGTCACGCTGGTAAACAACATCGAGAGGACGCTAATATGAACAAATTTTCCAAGGGTTGAAGGACCGGCGAAACCCAAAGACCATCTGCTAGACGAGACATTCATGATGCTGGTGATGGTCACCCCGTTGCCGTCGCTGAAGAAACAGAAGAAGCTTTTGGAGTAATGAGTGCGGAGTCAGTTAAAGGTTAATCTCTGGAACAGTCTGATAAACTTCCCTGAACTTTTGCGTATGCGTTTGCCAGCTTCTGCGCATGGGAGAAGGCTCCAGCCTACCGAAAGGATCACACGAAAGTCCTTGAATGATGACGAGGGGGCACACAACCGAAGACGAACAACCTCGCGCTCAGGAACTACCTCATCAATGTGGACGGAAGACGAGTACGGGTCGCAGAGCCTCGCCCGGAGTTAGTTAGAAAAGAACGACCGAAAACGAGATGGACGGGGCCTCCTGCGTCATACTCGGAACGCCAAATGGCATTGAGGTGACACATATCATCTCGTTTACATACCCATAACCCCACAACAAAAGACTGGTACTTCAAAGGCGCGATGGCGCTGTCCTGGAAACTTTTTTTCGGCCCTGGTGCCGACGCCGATGATGCTTACGCCTGGTTTTATGAAGGACTGGGAAAAAGTGGCAAGACGTGGAACATGATCTCGATCAACAAAAACCTCCGCCGGTGGCGAGGCAGGGCACTATGGGGATTGGAGTGGTTAGAACCAGCTCTGCCACAGACACTGGAGGAACAGAAGGCCGGCCTCATCACTGTCCGGACTCAGTTCTACTGGCTAACCCAAGGACCAAGGCTAGCTCGAAGATACTGCCGGACCAACCATCTGGAACCAATCAGAATCATCGACCGGAGCGTCGAGGCTATTTACAAGCGGTTGATGAGCGCCTACGACTCGGTTGAAATAGAACCTGGACTTGTGGTTTCGACAGGTGACATTGTCGAGTTTCAGACCCATTTGAAGGATCCGCTTCCAAAAACGAGAATGGCCATCAACATCCAATGGGCCGCCTCACGAGTCGCTGCGATGGGTGGAGCGGCGGATGCTAGCGAGGAAGTGGAGGACGGAAGGACAGAGCTGAGGGTTCGAGAAGAACATGAGCCTTGAGAGTGGGCTGCAAAATGGATTGCCTATCGAAACCTCAGTTGGGCGTGTGATGAGGTTTCTCGCAGGGTGGCTCGGGAAAACGGGCTAGCGTACTGTACACTATCATCTCGTGCCAACATATGTCCGAATGCCAATCAATGCCACTATTCACAGATTCCCTGAACCCTCAAAAAACTATAGAAGATTCCCGTGGCAAAATGTCACACTTTTCGGCGACGGCATCCTGCAAAATATGCGGGCATTATCTCCTCTCACCTCGCCGCAAGTCAAGACGTCTCGGTATGAACAGTTGTGACTCGAAACTGCTCGGCTCATCTTCCACAGCCAAATCTCCTGTCACGTCTTCATCCTTTTGGCCCTTATTCCCCGTACTGCGGACTTTGTGACAATCGAGAGCCTTTGTAAAATTCAGGGCAGCATCCTTCAAGTTATCCTGGGAGATGTGCAGCATCCCCCAAGTCCGAAGCGGTGCAGGGTCGGTCGGCCAATCTTCTATAATCTCGTTGAGTAGTTGCAAACGAGTGAGACCGTCCATCTGACTGTTGAGATCATCCACCTTACCTATGGTTTCCTTGTGAAAATCCTTGTGAAAGAAGTAGACATACTTGATATCGCTGCGGTCTGGCTTCCGCGGCGGAAACAAGGAGGCGACTTGACTGAATGTGGAGCCGGCCCCCCCATACACGGCCACTGTCCAGAAGGCAATATCATGCAGTTTGCAAGCCTGCGAAAGAAGCTCTGCGGCTTTGTTCAGCTTGTAGTTCTTCCTCGTCTGAAGGGTCGACTTAGTTCCTTCACGGGCGAGCGTGATGGCTTCATCGACATGGCGCCGAAGTTTGACAAGATCGAATAGCAAGGCTGGGTCAATGGGATGCGGTTGAGGGCTCTTGTGGTTTATCTTCGCGAGGTCTTCGAGTGTCTGGACGTCAGCGTCAAGCCATAATCCGGAGAAAGCTCGGACGAATGGAGGATATCGAGTCGACTTCGTGGAGGGGATATCAATTGGGACCAGACGAGGGGATATAATGTTGATATCAAGTTTATTCCATACGCAGTGTAAACAGTTTTAATATTAGCAATGGTCTTTACCAGAAAATAGAGATGATGCTCAACCTCGTAATCTACACTTTGTGGCCAAGAAATATTCTATATTCTGAGTTGGACGCGTCCTTCCCCTGCAAAAGAGAACCGACGAATGCTGGTGCCTATCTGGCGGGGGGGGGGCCGAAGAACTCGACATCTTGGACCTACCGTCCTGGTCAAGCGCCGCTGCACGCCAGACATCGCGTCTTGCACGGGGTGGCAGGTGCAGACTATTCCTTCTGGAGAAGGGAGGAGGAGGGAGGAAAGGTCGTGGAGCGAACGCGTTAGGAGGACGAGACACGTGATCACGTGATGACAAGGTGACATGATCTTTTTGATCTTCATTTTGCATGATTCTAAACTACCTCAACCAGAGGCGTACGACTCCCGTTCAGGCTTGCTTATAGTGTTCATTCAAAGGCTGTCTCTCTCTTGGAGGGAGAGTTATCTATGGGGTCAAGCTAGCGTCATCCTCCGCTTTGTGGGACATTATTTTTGAGCTGATAAACCCCATGTTGACGAGCCTTGATGCGGCTCGGTGCAAAGGTCTGTTATATGAGACCATATTGAATCCTAGTGCAGTTGACGGTGCATATGGTATGACGTTGTCCCCGGCCTCGGGAACTTGGTCGAGTGTACATTAGGAAGCTGAGAGTAGACTTGGGCCTTTGAAGAACGTAGACTGCTAGTGATTCAGCTTGATTGGGTTATGGCGAAAACTAATGAAGACGTACTAAACCAGACTGACTCATAATATTCCTCATACTATTTCTAATATTTATACAGATACACCTCTAGCGGTTAACCCAGAGCCGGAAACCATTGCCATTATGCCACTACCTAGAACGGTTTAGCTAAGCCGACAACCACATAAGGACACGTATCACCTGATATCCTTGAAAATTTTCTATTCTCCGTCCCAGAGCGACTGCCGTATCAAGTCAACTGTCACTTACCACGTCACTACTTACCAGGACCACTAGTTCAATATCAAGATAGCAAAATACCAAAGGGAACCAGTAATTCTGACAGGGGCTATCCTCCTTCCACCTTTGGGGAGAAATGGATCGAGCCCAACGTTGCCACAATAGCAACGGAGCAAGTCACACAGAAGGAGTTACGGAACTTTCTGGAGGCCCATTTCAAGGGCAAGTATAGGGTCGAGGTAAGTCCTTACTTTGTTCATGTTCCTGCATGACGTACTGTATAACGACGACGGCATTGTCTCACAAATTTTGCTGACTACCATCCTGAACAGTTACGAAGCGATCTCTGGTACATCACTGTCATGCCTGAGAAGCGTGCTCCGTGAATCCCGAGGCACGAATATTAGAGCTCTACGGCGGTTTGGGGATGGAGGGATCTAAGGTACGGGTACACAGCATATCTCCTTGAAGTGAGGAGTGGGGGCACACAGCACAATCTCCAAAAGCGGCGAGGACATGTGCCTTCCTAGGTAATAGACCGGCATTCATATGTCCATGCCAAGCATGGCTGACACATGTACCCACGTCAGAGCAGTGACACACGTGATCTTTTACTGGATTGGTGCAGATTGGAGCAAACGCACTCAGGTTGAGCCAGCACTCGACCAATACGTGGCACTCATTTTTAAGCTACGAGGCAGAGAGGTGGCGGCAGAACTTCTTGGAGGTGGATTCGGTATCTCAGTTCCATTTTCGCGCGGAAGGTCTTTTTCTGGGCTTCTAGTTGTGGTCTAGAGATGGTTGCCTGGAGACGTGAAGGCAATCTTGACGCAAGACTTCCATTAGACCATATCCGTGTTTCCATCTGCGCCGCAGAAGGGTTAAGGGGCGAGGGTATTCGATCGTGAACCACTTTTGTTTGGTGCTCCTTCCATTGTATGCATGGCAAAGAGTCCTCGCCCCTACAGGGCGGGGGTCTCGGACGTTAAATGGATACAACAACAACAACATGGCAAAGAAAGACCGGGTCCATCTACAACGCAGGCGAGATTGTTATCTCGAACTGGTCTCGACGTAACTGTTAGAGTGGTCAGTCAGCGGTGTTTGCATAGAGGGCACTTCTGAGAAAGCTGGGGATGTGATGGTGTGATTCCGTACTTCCACTGCATATTGTCCTTTGTATTTTGACTCGAGGTATATCTTGAGTTCTGGCACAGAGACCTTGCTGGCTGATATGCGAGCAACGTTGTTGTTCCACACTTCTCCAAACCCAGAAGAACGGTAATATCGGCGATTTATCGTTGAAGTGTTGGTTCTGGACATGGTAAAGGGGTAGAAACTCGGTTGGACGAATCTTGATCGAGATCAAAGGTTCAGGATGAGGATATTGCGAAGATGTTGAAGGTGTAATGACGCTGAGGTGGTTGATCGACGCTCTCTTTCCACTAGCACGCATACAACACGAGCTCGAGAGAACAGGATACATAGAGATGGGGGGCTTTTGCCATCATAATATAGGGGCCAGATACGGTGAGGTGTCCAATCATGGTCCCTCTATCAAACGAGACTCAGCAGTCCCACAACTGCCGATGAGGAACATTGTAACATAGGAGGACAAGGGGCCTCGGGGCAATGAGGGGGCTTCTATTGCAAGACAAGGAAAACTGGTCTTGTACAGGTGTGAGTGGGTAAATCTTAGCAAGTAGGTGGTTCTATGTACCTTGCACTACTTCGGGGCCGAAAGTAAAACGCCATGTGAAGTACGTTAGGACAACCATATGTAGGATTCGATACCAGTCTGATGAGGCAACGTGTGGCTAAGTTGGAGGTTTGGAAGAACAGGAAGCTTTTGCATGCGACTTCTGTTCCTTGATTGGTGCTCTCTATTGAGTGCTGGGCGGTATACTATACTAAGGTATAGCGGTGAGTTTTCTGGTTTGTCAATTTGCCAAAGTCCTGATTAACAGGCCTCCAAGGGTGTGAGATGGCCTGCTCATGCTAATTCGACTTGATTCAACCGGTTTGGTTGGTCTGTACGCTCCAAACCTTGCAGGGAAACGTAATTCCAGTCCTCTCAAAAAGAGTGGTAGCCCAAGGACTGGCGAAAAGTTCCAAGCATAACCTACAAGCATGCCCTGCTGAGCTGTATTTACGGACTGTGCCACAACCCCGCCTTGAAGCACGAACTGGGCGATTCGCCCGCGGCCGAGTCTAAGGCTTATTCGCCTCAACCGGAAGGCAACACCTCCATGTCTGTCTTATTTGCTGCCTGTGCCGCTGTCGGTGCTCAGCTTGTCCTCTGGGTCCACCTCTGTGAGATGGAGAGGCAATGGAAGTTTACACTCCCCCACCTTCAGAAGAGAGAATCTTTAAATTCCTGAATCCTCCATGTCCTTGTCTCCTGATTTCTTCCAATTTTATGTTATCCTAAATTTGCCTCACAGTGCCATGGCGGATTTCATTCCTGTCTGGACAAGTCCTTCCCCACACCAGTCAACAACCTCTGCTGCAGGTGGGTAGGTACCTAGTGTAGGCGCGTAAAGACCCTTCTCTTTTCGCTCGTTTGCATTCCAACCCGTTTATTGAGTGGCAGAGATACTCTCGGTTGTCGGAGCCCTCCTCAGCCTTATGAAGTTTTCTGTCAATCATGCAACCTGATAATGGAGAGACACACCTACCATTCTAAGGTGCCTGGCTTGTACTTTAATAAAGTAGACAGCCTTCCGTGGCTATGCTTGCCATTGGGAACGGGGAATTTGGGGGCTCGCAGCACTGGCGGTTCGCGCCCAACTCCATTGACATGACCACTTGCACTCTTCAGGGGCCAACCAGAACGGCCCCCAGCAGGCTTTCTGTGTTCGTTGCCTTGCCGCCTCAGCTCTCCGACCATCATCTGCCTGCATTCGCAATTTCGGATTCGATTCGCCAACGCCGTGGTGATGAAGAGTGTGTGGTCGAGGCTCTCGCCAGCCTTTCGGAGTGACATCCACATTATTCCACTTATTTAGTCCACTGTCCCCTTAAGTAAGTGACTTGCTGCACAGCACTTGATCGAATAAAACATTCTTACTCAAGCAATCGTATCGAACCACCACAGCATCCTACCGTTCCAGCAGGTATCAACTATGGCATCTCCAACCTCTTCAGATGCGATCCAGGTCCAAATCCAACGAACCTTGTCGGGCTTGGTAACGGAGAATGAGGACCGTGTCCGCCGGATCCGCGACAGAGGAGAACCTCAATTTCGGCAGGACCAACCTCAATTCTTCTCCCGTCGAGTAATCAAGTGGCCCAAGACGATTGACAATCAAATCATCTGGAAGACGAAGAAGAAGCTTCGGGACGCCCGTGCCACCTTTTTGAAGAATCCGGAGGCCGGGGATGTCTTCTTCCTACCCCGTGGGGACTTTTATCGTATCTTCACACCCGAAGTGGTGCTTCACATTGTTATTCACTTGAAATGCTACATGAGTGAATCAGATGAGAGGAAGAGGCGATTGGCACAAGATATATACTTTGGGGAAAGTCAGCGCGCACCGTGTCACAAGCTTTTGGCTGCTCTTATTCTGATGCATCATCGAGAGGTGGTACATCACTTTGCCTCATTTATACAACATGGCATGAATGATGATTGCCTTCCCCTCGAGCCGACCTCCGGAGTTCTGGGCGGCAAACTTGTATGTCGCCACCGAGACCACTGTCGGGACCTCATCATCAACCACGACACCGACGAAGACTCCGATGAATCTGCAAGAGAGGACTTCATGAAACAATGCGAGTCTCTTACAGCGCCTTATACCATCTGGAGCGAGGACGATAAGCATTGCCACTATATTCTGTACGCCAAGGGCCCTCTTCCACTCAAGTACATCAGAAGTGTCAGTGTAGGCGGCTTTGGCGAGGTCTCCTGCGTCCAGCTAGCAGATGCTGATAGAAGCTTCTTTGCCGTGAGTCCTTCCACATCTTGTATCTGTGCGCAATCTTTTGATCTTTGATGACTGGTGCTGACTGGTGCCGAAACTCGCAGGGCGACAACAATCCAAATAAATTCTTCGCCTTGAAGAAGCTCCTCACCGAAGCACCGTGTCCCGACGAGACAGCCACCAGCCACAAACAGCGAGAAGCCGACTCGAGGATTGCGTTTGATCTGGAATTAAGTTCTCTACTGTTTGCAGGGAGCCGCGCGTCCAAGGAAGTCGAAGATCCGAACACTAAGAGGCACCTGCTTGAAGTCTTCGCCACGTATGAGATCCACGACGTTCTTTCCAACTTGACCACGTATTACTTTCTATTCCCTTGGGCAAATGGCAATCTGAAAGAATTCTGGGAAGCCAAGACGCGTTGGAACACGAGCTTAACGACACGACAAGACGACCTCGGGTGGATGATCGAACAGTTCTTTTGGCTTGCTAAAGCACTCCGTTCGGTGCACAATGATCGCGACCAGACGCTATCCTCCCGCGGAATACCCTCCAACAGTAGGTACGGTCGACACGGTGACATCAAGCCGCAGAACATCCTGTACTTTGAGGACCGAGATGGGAGGCGCACGCTAGTTTTGGGCGACTTTGGGCTGGGAAGGGTGAACAGCAAACACTCGCGCTCTCTTATCTCCCCTGACAGTACTCGTGGGACTGTGACATACCAAGCCCCCGAGTTTGACAATACGGACCCTCTCATCTCACGTAAAACCGACATCTTCAGCCTCGGTTGCGTCTTCCTTGAATTCGTCACATGGCTCCTGGATGGCGCTGACGCACTCAAAGTCTTTGAAAACCAGCGTATGGAACCCGATGCCAGGCCTGCATACGCAGCTTTCAGCATGGATACTTTTTACGTCTCTTGTACTCCCCCAAAGCTCAAGGACAGCGTCAAAAACTGGATACAGAACTTGCTTGATCATCTGGACTGCGCTGAGGTCGTTGAGAACCTTCTCAATCTTATAGAGAAGATGCTCGAGCCTGATCATGCGGAGAGAATTGGGTCACAGATTTTGGAAAGTGAGCTTAGCAAGATCCGGATAACCTGGAAGGTAAGAGATGAAGGTTATAGTACAAGACAATATGGAAAGGGCGAGTGTTTCAGGATCAAACGCACAAGTCGACGGAGTACTAAGCTAACCGTTATCTAGACGCAGAAGTAAGGGGACCTGATGGTGGACTATCGACGGCCCCTGCAATCGGAATCCCACGTGCCTTAACCGTCAACGATCTTGGGGGGGAAAGGCCCTTACTACCGCGGACTAGTCCACTCGTTGCTCCTCGGAGTGAAGCCAAGTCAAAACTGTCTAAAGCAACCACATCATGGCCAGCTTCGTCACTTATATGTCCATGGCGTCGTCGTCGACGACGTAACCAAAGACGCCTCGGTATACGCCGTTTTATGATCTTCTCCCTTTTAGCCGTGTTTATGGTCTTACTGGCTTGTTCTTTTCTCGCTTACCACATTTCTGAAGACATGAAACATTCGGGAACTATCACGAAACCATATCAAGATACAGCTCAAAGTCTTTAGCATACCAGCATACCAGGAAATCATAATATCAAATATCTGACGTGCTCTCGACCTTCCACGTGAACATCATCTGAGAGCTACCCCTATTTGTTATAGTGAACCTTGACTTCATGTTCGATCCTTTCTACCTCCTCCTGGAAACAGGAACAGTATTGATGTTAGCCAGCCTCTGCAATCCCTCGGAAAGAAAACAAATAGTAAGCACCACTCACCTTGCTTAGCTCATCAGGGAAATAAACAAAGACTCTGGTGTCTTTGACCTTCAGAATTGTCAAGATCCAATATTTCAGAAGTTCGGGGAGCAGCCTGGGGAATTCGGGCAGCAACGGTGCTCCAATAACAACACAAAACAATGAAATCAGGTCTTTACCTCGACACTCCAGCGTCCAGGACCCGGATAAACCTCATTCAGGTATTTCAGCAGTTTCCTGGGGTCGCTGTATTTCTTGCGCAGGAGACGCCTGTATCCAGGGGGTTGAGTTTGCCCCATCGTTTGCAGGTGACAGTTGACTTAATTGCTGGACAATACAGACGTCACGCTAGGGTTTTCGGTCTCGCTGACGATGCTTAAAGGACTGTTATTGGGCTCCATATATGAGCCAACAAACCAGAACCTAGGGCTACCAAGATGGAAGAAATTCAGGGTTCTGGCATGGAGTATGTCTGAAAGTCGGGCAAGAAATTGGGTGTCCAAAGATGACACCACCTTTATGCTATGAGCCGCAACGTGGATCGGTATCTGACCAATCTTTCTGCAAAGACAATCTCACAGCCAGAGCCTTCTACATTAAAACCGGGTCTTTTGCAACATCTTGCACAACCTTGCAGTGTATTGGCATGCGGGGCAAGCTGCGGTCACCCTTGGTCTGCAACAAAGTTGGCAACACATTGACAAGATGCCGACTTTCCCTCGTACTACCTAAGCACCTCACTTTGAAGATGCACTGCCTCATGTCGGGTCTTCCAGCTGGCTATATTTTCTGCACTTCAAGTTGGGGATTCGGGAGGGTCAACAACACGAAGGCTAAACCACGGGAGGTTCATCTAAGACAGAAGATTCCAGGCGGCTCCAGGCCATATGGCAGCTTACCTATCCCACAACATGATGACTCCTGTTGCCCAGATCCATTCAAGCCCACAAGCGAAAAAGGGTCGCGCTTCCAAAGGTGTGAGACATGACCGACCTCCCAGCTCCCATCATCAGGCTCTCATTTCTCTCCACTGGCGCCATCTTCTTCCACCAATGCCCGACCAATGCAGTGAGGTGGCACTGCCGGACCGCACATTGGGGAAGCACAACATTGATGTTGATTGGTTAAGAGCAAAAGTCTTCCCACATTATTGCCCCGATCACTGCTTCGACCTCTCAGAGATCGCCAAGCAGTGTGGCTGAGCCTGCAACACCCAATCCTGTTCAAGACATTTGCCTGCACGGTGTTGTGGCAGACAGCAAGGTATCTTCTGATGCCCGAAAATTTCGGCATCCGAATCCCCAGATTCTGTGGGTATGTCCACCTCTTTTTCTCGATATTTACAGCGCGTTGATCAAGTGTTAGTCATTGCCTTGTCTTCCGTCTTGATTAGCAGTGGGAGTGTCGCCTGAGGTTGAGCTGATCACTTTCCCGCAACTACACCCATACTGACGGGATCTTCCCGATTGAAACCAACTGGTCTGAACATTAAATCATGGACTTACACAACTATCAGCCGAGCTTTTCAGATTTCCAACTCGGGAAATTTGACTGCTTGGAAACCTATACAGAGAAAGAGGGGAACTGGCCCGCTGAAACAACGGCAATATTCATCCGCAAGACGGATCTAGACCAGGTTTGACAGTTTCCACACTGCTCAGTATTAACCTTTGCCGTTACTGACTACAGCACCAGGCGGCGATATACGTACCCTTGAGAAGAGAGTCGGACACAGAGTCGGATCCATTCTCGGAGTCATCCGATGAGGAGTACGGCGAGAAAGGGGACCCCCATAGGTGGGAACATAGACCCATATCTACGCTACTACACACCTACCACAGGCCATTGGGCCCTGTTCCTGGAAACTATGTCATGTCTGTTTCTCTTTCCTGGTCATTTAATCTTGTGCTGACCAAGCGTGCTATTCAGCCTCTTTCCGCGAGCCCCAGAAGTCTTCCCAGGACAACCCGCCGCAATAACAGACTTGCTCCTGACACGTCTAGATTGGAAACGTATTGCAGAAACTTTCCAAGTCACTCCGGGCATCACTCGAACGATCCTGAGGAATGTGCCGTACTTCTCCGCTGCTCGGCGCAAGATACCCACAGCGTCGGGAAAGAACCAAGTCCAAATCTGTAAGTGTTGCAGAACGAAAAGACAATTTCCATCAAAAAGGTCGATGAGCTAACAAAAAGAAGCATATACCGCTAGGGTTGCCGAGTCCCTACCAGACGACATTGCCCTGTCATCCAGCTACCTCCCCCACATAAGAACAACCTACTCGGTGGTGTACGGCTGCAGCAAGAAGCAAATAGACACTATTAACTCACGCATCAACTCCGCTGGAGAGGACGCGAATCACCCTTTGCTCATGGTAGGCATCTTCGCCGAGCTGGAATACCGAAGACTCATGGACCAGGCAGAGGACCTGGTAGACAGATTCACCCTCGAGTCGGATATGCTCGAGCACGGCACCTCTTGGGATCCCGACAGCGGATTAATCCAAAAACATCTCGAGGTTTGCCTGCAAAGCCGTACGCTCGTCGACCACATCCGCACTGTAAAACGACAGCTTGCCAAGGTGTCGAAGGAGATCGACACGCTGATAACCTACTGGCAGTCGGAAGAGTACACCAGCTTATGGAAGGAGGACCAAACAACAGACTCGAAGGGTGTTGTAGCCACCGGAACAGAAAGGATGATCGAAATCGCCTCCCAGATGAAATACCGGATCAGTGATATCCAAGACGAATACGACGACAAGATCGACGAATGCAACAAGATGACCCAGAACATGTCCCTGGCCATGCAGACGGGGTACAACCAGATTGCGCGCAAGGATGCCGTGACGAATGGCAAAATCGCCAGGGCCAACACGGATATTGCCATCGAGACCAAGAGGGAGAGCAGCCAGATGCGGTATATTGCTCTCTTGACCATGATTTTCCTGCCGCTGTCGTGCGTTGCTGTATGTTCTCCCTTCACTCTCCATCGTTCTCATCATCAGGGACGTAACTCAAATTGAATGCTAATGTCGTGTTAAACTGCACAGTCCGTGTTTTCAACTACAATATTCAACTGGGAGGCAGAAGACGGTCACCCCGTTGTGTCAAACTACATCTGGGTTCTTCTCGGGATCGCGTTGATCCTGACTATTGTGACCGTGTCCGCGTGGTGGTTCTTTACGTGGCGCGAGCGGAATAAGGAAGAAGCGAAGAACCGCAACAAAGAGGATGACGATCTGGAAAGAGGAAGAATGCGTTAAACGGTGTTGAGAGCTCTTATTTCTTTTCAAGGGTTACCAGTAAGAAGGAAAAATAGAAACTGAGAAGGTGATGGATGCAAAAAGCTCAGCGACTACCTATTTGGTAGCCGCCTACGAAAACCCGACTAGCAGGTTTTACTTCTTTTTTGAACCGTGATCCGAACGGGCAACCCCATTGAAACTTGGAACTTCTATTTGGAACGTCCCTGGACCACCCCTTTGACCACCAGGGCCTCCTGAGTGATCCTGTTATTATTATTATGGATGCGGGAGCTTCTATAAGTACCCTCTATTGGTCGTTCTGGTGGAAGATGCTGGGTGCCGGGTAACGGTGCTGCCAGGGCAGCTGGCGGTGGTGCTTTGTTGACGGCCCGGAGCCATGTTGTTTACATGGTGACTCATGGCGGGTGTCCGGCCCTGGTAGTGACGACGCGGGCGGACATGTTTGGCACTGGCGCCGTGGGGGGAGCGCTCTTGATGGAAGAAACAATGACTAATCCTCATCTCACAGATGGTTTTATGCTTTATTTCCCATCTCCAGTTGCTTTGCTCTGCCTTATCCAATGGTAGCCCTCACTCCCTTGCTATCCAACCGCGGACTGGAGACACCAAAGTCGCACTCAAACTTGACATCTGACTCGTCCGTCTTATACAGAGTCATCCTAGGGCCACCAGGACGAAAGAGAGTCGCGAGCAGAATGTACATGTCCGCATACGCCAGACTGAGCATCCCCGTCCTCAGGTTAGCAGGCACACCAAATGAGAGAGAAAATACAAATGCGTGGACATGCAACTTACTTCTTTCCAAGCAGACTCTCGACCCCTTGGAGAATGGATTTAAGTTGCGGTCCATCCTGTGGTCGATGTCCCCGAGCCACCGTTCGGGAATGAAGCTCCACGCGCTGGGGTATACCTCTTCGTCTTAATGCATCGGGTACATCGGGACACTCACAGACGTCTGTTACTGTGGTTAGTGTGGGATCAAGCCATGCCTCCGTCTCAAGGGAAGATAGAGGGTATGAACCTACCCCCTTGGGAATCACCCATTCCTTGTACGTAATCTCATCGTGCGGGAAATACTTGGAAACATGCCGCGTAGCTCCAATCCCCAGCCTCAGTGCCTCGTTCACACAAGCCGAGAGATAGGGAAGTCCCTCCAGTTCTCCCCAGCGCGGTGTCCGGTCTGGATACCCTGCCATAAGACCCGCAAGCTCCTCACGCACTCGCTTCTCCTTTACTGGATCGGCGAGGAGGTAGTACGCCACAATCGTCAGCATTCGCATGGTGGTGATCCCGCCAGCGGCAAGGACTACGCTTGCTTCTGTGGCGAGACGGCTTTTCGTCTTTTGGGAGGCGGGTAATTCGTCGCTGAGAATAATGGTTTCGATCAGCTTGCGATTTTGGGTGTAGTCGCCTCCTTCAAGGTGGCAAGGTCCTGGGGTTGGGTGTTCTTTAGTGCCTCGTCGACAATTGTTTCTGTATACTGTGTTTTGGTACCAGTTAACGCCGCGCTCTGCAAACCAATAAAGCATCGGGAACAGAGTAAGTGACCGTGAAGAAGAAACACTTACACCCTTCAACTGTGCATAAGCTGCTCCTTCCGGATGCAAACGAGCCACGACCCCAACGGGCAACAAATTCAACATCCTGGGAAGAATTGGAAAATTGAACAGCAACGGTGTCTGCGTCCCAAGTCCGTGAAGCATGCGATGCCAGAGCGGCGAAAAGTCTTCATCCTCCAACAGGCCAATGCTCTTGCCGAAGCAAGCATTAGAGACAGCATCGTCGACATATGCTGAAAATGCCCGGTTTAGGGTGATCACATTGCCAGTGCCCTTGGTCTTGTTGAAGAGCTCATCCACCCGCTTCGCGAAGGACCAGATGGAGTCCTCGCCCCAGTCCATGGCGCGACGGGAGA
>MU864636.1:0-18932 GCA_033296905.1 Podospora australis
CAGATATCTTGTTCCTGAGCATACCGTTAGGCCAGTGTTGGTTGAGGTGTGTACTTGTCCCGGGGCACTGGATCGTAGGCCCGTGTGACAACAGCGTACGCGAATGCACCCACAAGTTGAGCGTCGCTGGTTGCTGTTAGGAAACCTCTGACAACTCCATAGAGCCATCCCTGACGCTCACGGTCTGTCTTGATATGCAACCAACGAAACCCTCGCGGCAATCGCTGCAGTGGTATCATGGGACGCAAAAAGGAGAGCCAGGCTAGCAAAACAATGAAGAGTCCCGAGCCGAGTGACACCAGTACCTGTCAGAGTAATTAGTGTCAGTTACATCGCAGAAAAGAAGTACGCTGTGAGTGGAATCGTGCTCCCTGGGTGGCACTTTGGCCTGCTTCAAGTTCTACGTACCCCAAGTCCAGCAATATCACCACTGGCTTGGAAATGGCCACGGGTGACATGCCCATATGCCTCAACCGTATTGTTGGGGAAAAGCTGAAGTGAACCCGGCAGGTTTCGTTAAGATTGACGCCGAGCCTGCAGCATTCGCCTTGTAGTTCGGCCTCGGAGCCTGATCCAAAGAAGGACGGTACATAGCTGAGGTACCTATTCAAGCAGTGATTTAGGGGCCTCAGCCGAACAGGGAGAGGATGCCATGGTGATTCAAGAAGGTGCTGTGCTCGGACGACGATAGCTAACTACCTAACCGGCACTGCTGTTAAGGGATCGCTGACATGCGAGGTGGCAGTTGGGTACATATAGTAATGACAGTTCCAGTCTACAGTAACCTGCAGGATATCCATCTCGAGAAACTGCCGCATTAAGTCTCCTCCCTCTCAAGATATCTGAAACCTCGTGTCAACCAATGATCATCGAATCAGAGATATAAATGGGTGACCAAATGCACAGAGGGCGTTGATCCCACCGCCAGCCTTGTCCATGTCAACCAATAACAAGGTGAAAATCAAGAAGAGCGTGGGCGGAACAGTCTCCCTGCATGTGGCGATGCATGCAGCAGGCTGTCAGCTTCTCGTATTGACAATTTTGGTGTGAATGTCGGGTAAGAGACCAGGCTCTGAAGCACAGTTCCGAGACATTACCCCCGAGCCGCGGTGCTGCCCTTCAACAGCCCCAGGCTGTTGGGGGTGGCATTGAAATAGGATGGATTGCAGACTTCTGTCCGTGAATGGTCGGAGACCATGCAGACGTTATCATCGGGTCTGGTATGCAGTAGAGAATGGGGGTCAACATGGCGAGATGGTCATGCAAACGGGCCGATGAGACTTTCTCTTGAGGCCATCAGGAGGTGACTTCACGAGGAGTAAGAGAGGTGAAGTAGACGGTCCGACTGATCGACATAGAGGGTACCATTACAGCATGCGCTGCTCCATTACTGACTAGTTCAGAAAATGCGGTGAGCTCAACTAGGTAGGCTGCCGGGGTGCGAGATATGTAGTGAGGGCAGTTGTCGAAATTGAGACAAAATTCGGTAGGATGAAGTTGGAGGAATGATGGTCAAAGGTTTCAAGGATAAATCCACATGTGAGAATCCAAAGGCTTCCTATCCATCGAACTCGTACGGCAACCGGTACTTCCCCAACGTAGGTAGGTACTTGAATTGATTTCCGGAAGAGAGGAAAGGACACTTGCAGTGTCCACAAACGGCAAGAAAGACGGTCGCAGGTAGAGAGAGGGATACTATTTCTGTCATTTTCGTGTTGAAATATTCAAACGCTGACACAGATATCACCAAGGAGATGCACGCCAGATGCTCCCGCATGGATGATGGACGCAAGACCGCAGCACAACACGGTTTTCGCGCAACAGTTCTAAGGTGGTGTAGTTCAAAAGCTTGAATATTATCAGATCTAAGTGCAAACTTCCCGACCCTTCGACACTCAAGGGTACACGGGGTTGCACACAGCTCACCCCCTCCCGACTCATGCCCAGGCCTTGACTACGACACCCGCGGGGCCACCACCAGGTAGTCTCTTGGCGATGTTGAACGCCTGAGCTCCGAGGTACAGTGGCGTCTTTATCCTTTGTGCCTCCTCCACCGCAGCTTGCAGCTCTTGCGCAATCTCCTGTAGACCAGTCTCACCATCCGGTGACTGTCCTTGAAGCTGCTGGATGATGCTTGGCCCGATCTTCTGCAGGACCTTGCTGCCGCCAGCGGCGTTGATGCACAAGTCCAACACCTGGTGCAAATCAAGACGCACTGCATGAGCAAATGCGAGGGACTCCGCGGCCGAGCAGAGATTGATACCCTTCAGGAGGCCTACCACTAGGGCCAGCTTTTCCTCTTCTGACTGCGATGTCCCATGTACCGGGCCAACTTTGTCCTTGCCCTCAGTGTACAACCTCACAAGACTGCTGTCGTCGTCCATGGCGTAACCCCGGCCAAGAGCGGTGAAGTAGATCTGCTCTGCCGTGCTGGTCATGGGTGTGGCAAAGCCTCTCCTCCTGCCCTCCGAAGTGATGATGCCGGTATCCTTGACGATGATCTGAACCGCACTGGCCACGGGTTGAAAGTCGGTGAAGATTCTAGGTGTGCGGTGCTCAAACATCCAGTTCCAGGCGTCAGAGCTGAGGATGGTCTCTTGTGCTTTGGCCAGGTCGAGGCCGAGCCTGTCCGCGAATCCCATGGCCTCGCTGGCTGCAAGGATTTGATTTGCTGCGAGGACTTGATGGACCATTTTCATGTTGCTACCAGCTCCGATGCCACCAGCTACTAGGTAAAGCTTGGCAGGATCTGACAGCTCGGCAAGCAGTGGACGCGCCTTCTCCAGTGCTTCTTCAGAGGCACCGGCCATGATGGAGAGTGTTCCATCTGCTGCACGAGCAGCTCCACCAGAGACAGGGCTGTCTACCAGAAGAATATCACCACGACCGATGCTCTTTAGCTGTGATTCGAGTGCCTGGACGTAGTCGCATGGAACGGTGGAGCACAGTAGGACAACCGCCCCCTGAGGCAACTGGGGAACAGCAGCATTGGGGCCATCGATGAGAACTGCCTGGGCTTGCTGGGCAGTGGCTACCATGACCACACTGAAAGACTTGTTTGCTACTGCTTCTGCGGGAGTGGTGGCTGTCAGGCCGCCAGCAGCCTCGAACCGCTTGAGAGTTGGCGCCCAGACATCGAATCCGGTGACCGTGTATCCTTGCTTGATGAGGTGGGTGGCCATTCCGAAGCCCATGGCTCCGAGCCCAATGAATGAGACTGGTGGCTTCTGATCTGCCATCTTGACGGTCTCTCCAGTAGAAAATAAGGGGTAGAATTGATGTGGCAGTTCAAAGGTGCTGGTGTAAAAGTGATTCACCTGTACAGGAAGTGCTGAGCGGACGAGATGTAGGTATCCTGCGTCAGAGCTGGGAGCCCACGAAAGTACCCAAACAACATCACGAATATCAAAATCTGACTGAACTCTGCATATCCTGTTTCAAAGCCGACCACCGGCGACCCCGTCCGGGTGAACTCAAGTCTCAAGGGGGACCGGCGACCCACTACTAGCTTGCAAGTAGCTTCCCCGCTCTGGAGCCACCTCAGAGCTTGATGTTGGCCCCTTTTCTCTAGTTTTGACAACCAATTATGACGTGACCTCTGCCCCTCATACGGACTGCCGCATTTTGGCTAAAATCCTTCCTGCAATGGTGGTAACAATGCGTCCCGTCATATCGGCTTGGCGGTTTAATGTCGACGATCCCATTTTGGGGAACCCGGGGCGGCAATTCTCTCGGGTCAACTCGTAACGAATAGGAAATTCCCCGATGTTAATGAGAAATTTTCTTGAGTATTTGGGTTGTCAGCTTTCAAGTTCAGTTCGGTGAAAGCAACTTACAACATTTACTACGCAGCGGCAGGCTTGGCAGTTCCATCAACCTGGACAACCTCAGATCTCACCACACCATCAACAGTATCGTCGACAACCAGTCAGCCAAGTCACCATGGTTCCTCGTCCACCTTTCGCGGAAAATCGCTCCATGAGCATCCTCAACAAGGCCTTGGCCGAGGGGTATGCTGTTCCCGGCATGTGCTGCTACAACATCGAGTCCATCATCGCCACCGTAAAGGCGGCAGAGGCAGCTCGTTCCCCCGCCATGGTTCTGCTGTTCCCATGGGCCATCCAGTATGCTGGAGACTCACTCGTCAAGGCTGCTGCTGATGCGGCCCACAACGCCAGCGTTCCTGTTTCTCTCCATCTGGACCACTGTCAAACCCCCGAGCTCGTGCGTCGGGCAGCAGACATTCCCGAAGGTTTCGACAGCATCATGTGTGATATGAGCCACTATGAGAAGGAGGAGAACCTGAAGTTGACTGCAGAGCTCGTGAAGTATTGCCACGAGAGAGGCATCGCAGCGGAGGCAGAGCCGGGACGTATCGAGGGTGGAGAAGACGGGGTTGCCGAGACAGCTGATCTTGAGGGTCTGCTGACTACCCCTGAGGAGGCAGAGGAGTTCGTCGCGACCGGAATCGACATGCTGGCTCCTGCGTTCGGAAACGTCCATGGCGAGTATGGGCCGCGTGGTATTCAGCTAGAGTACGACCGCCTTCAGAGCATCAACGAGAAGGTCGGCGACCGGGTCAGGCTTGTCTTGCACGGAGCGGATCCCTTTGACGAGGAGATCTTCAGAAAGTGCATGGCTGGTGGAGTGACAAAGGTGAACATTAACAAGGGAATGAACAATCACTATGCCTGGGTTCAGGAGGAGATGCGCGGAAAGCCACTCACCAGCGTCATTGAGGCGGGTACATTGGCAATGCAGAAAGCCATCGAGAAGTACATGCACTGGCTCGGAAGCGCTGGGAAAGCTTAGTTAGGTAGTGCAAATAGAAAGTTGCCAATTTGGGTAATCGAATTTCCTGGCTTTTTGCATCAGATCCAATACGAATATGCAGCGTGATACCGGAAGTCTGTGCGATTAGGTTGAAAATGACGAAAGGTTGGAATGTATAAGGTTGTGTGGTCTGTGGTGCTGACGTGCTAGGCACATACCTTTACTTAGTTAAGGTACCTACAGGTCCCTAAAATCCTCTCCAGACTATTCCACGCTAGGTTTCTATGCACGTAATGAAGAGGAAGGGACATAATTGCCAGGTAATTCCCGTCAGGCGGGGCCATGGCAAGGTCTCGTCTTCTCAAGATGTCTTCCTTCTCGTTTGAAAAATTCAATACAACTCAGTGGCCACTGATTCCATTGACCGAACTTCGAAACTATTATGATACTAACCAATTCCTTTAAACAACAAAAACCGTGTCATGTCCAAATCTCCATCAAAGCGCCGCATGCAAACCTCTAATTACCACCATGGCACCCCATGCACCTGGGTCGGGAGGCAGCTCCTTACCATCTGTGCCTGTGCCGACATAGGTCGCTCTACCCAACCTTGGTGTCAGTGTCTTGGTTGCTTCCGCACCCTCCACCGCAGCAGCTACTCCATCATCGAAACTCTTCGTCGACTTCATCACCTCGGCGAACGGAATCAAAGTATCCATCACCGTTCGATCGCCCACCTTGGCAGGAGTGTACTGCTCCAAATGAGTCAGAGCAAGAGACAACGCTTTTGACCAGAGAGCAACCGTCCCCTCTGACTTGGCCAAGTCAATATTTTCCTCGATAGCTGTGCGAAGCGACACAAAGAAAATTCCGAGAATACCACCCAACGTTCCGCCCATTTTTCCCTCGAGGATCTCCTCCAATTCTGTGAGCACTTCGACCACGGACCCTTTGGCGGTGATACCCTTGGTGTCGACGGCTTCCAAAAGCGCCTTGGCGCCAGTCTCAAGCGTCAGACCACAGTCGCCATCGCCCATGATGGTATCCCACCTAGTGAGATCGGGCTCGGCCTTGATGAGTGTCTCGCATGCATTGCGCAGCATATTTTCCAAGAGTCGAGGGTTGATCTTAAGATCTCGTGCGTCGTCAACAACCTTTCTCGTCTCTGCAGGTGGCTTAACAAGCTGATCCGCCCTCTTGCGCCTCTGAGGGCGGTTCTGAGACCCTGAAACGGCTTCCCAGGCAGTATCTGTCTTCAAGTCAAAGAACCCCTTCAGCCGGTCGAGAGAATATGTGCTGGTAGAGGCGATGCCTGAGAGGTTGATGACCGAGACTGAAAAGGCGGGGGCGTTCAGCGATGTCTCCAGACAGCCAAAGTATACCCGGACGGGTTCGATGTTCCAGTCTGCCAGAAGTTGTTGGAGGATCTCGTCCACAAGTCCACCCATCTCGAGGTTCGACATGCCACCAAAGTTGCTGACCAAGAGAACCGTCTCGTCACCGGGATTGAACTTGACGTAACCCCTCTCCGGATCGGTCTCGTCTAGGCAATATGTCAACAGCTGTTTGACCAGCCCTTGCGCTGAAGGTGCTGGAGAAAGCTTCCTGTAACCCGGCTCGTTGTGTGGTCCCGTCCCGATCTCAATAACGTCTTCGTCGAGGGCACCGTGTTCCGTTCGGCCCGGGACATGGCAATGGTCGAGAGTTGCAGCAATGCTCACGATCTGGCCGTTGACTGCTGTGCCGAGATCGTAGAGTTCGTCCAAAGAAAGCCCTTCGGCGGCTGCAGCACCAAGTACCTTAAGCACACCTATCTGCGCGGCGAGTCCACGACGACCAACGAGCGATCCCTTTTTCTTGCCAATCGAAACGTCGTCACCACAGATGAGCATTCGACATGGGTGTCCTTTGGCTTTGGTCTTCTCTGCAGCCAGTCCGAAGTGAAGGCAGTCGCCGGTGTAGTTGGTGATAACAAGGAGTGTTCCCTTGTCGGAGGGGACAGCTTCGACAGCTGCAAGAATTTGTCTTGTGCTTGGAGAGGCAAAGACATCACCTCCGACCGCGGCGGCAAGCATGTTTGTTCCCACATAGCCGGACCATGCCGGTTCGTGACCAGAACCGCCGCCACTGATAACACTGACGATCGATCGAGGCGATTCAGGGTCAAAGACCACCCTGTTGGTCTCGTCGAGGTTCAAGCGGGGGTTGCTGGCGACGATGCCGCGGAGGGCCTTGGGGACGAGTCCATCCAATGACGGGAAGAGATGTCGTTTGGACATAGTGAGCAACAGACACAGTGATAGAAAAGGGGTTGTTGTGGAAGGGGTTGTTGTGGAAGGGGTTGTTGTGGGATAGACCTTGGGGAAGAAACGATCGACGACAACAAAATAAGACACTGCACACCACACAGAGTTGGGCAGGGAGGAGTCAACAACTGGCGGGAGATTTCGACAAGAACCTCATATCCCGGGACAACTCCCACCCCTTGCCCCTCCTCGAGATGTCGTACAAGTCCTCTCTATGATCGACCCCGAAAGGATCACTCGCCAGCAGGTGGGGTTCATTCACCAGGGTGTGCGGGAAGAGGGGCAACGCACAAAGGCCCCCCTCCAATGCCGCCATTAAAACCGGGTGGCAAGCTGGTGCTTCCAGACGCAGGCGGGATACCCAGAATGGAATGGCGGCTTGGATAAATGTAGATTCTTCGAAACGATGGAATTCAAGCTATTTTTGTGGCATGTCTGAGACCTTCAGAGCCGTTAGAGCCGCTTACTCCGTCACTTCGTCAACAACAACGACAACCAGTCAACCACCCAATAACCACCACAAGATGAGCTCACCACAATGGAAGATCGCTGTCGGCTGCGATGTTTGTACCCTCGGTTCGTGTAACTTCATGGAAACCTTTGCTAATAGCCGAATTTACCTCCAGGACGCCGGCGTGAGCTACAAGAACAAGATCAAAGAAGACTTTGCGGCCGACCCCCGTGTTATCTCCGTTGTCGATGTCGGCGCAACGGGCAAGGACGACAAGACAGCATACCCACACATCGCCGCCGCTGCTGCGAAGCTTGTGGCTTCCGGAGAAGTAGACAGGGCTCTATTGATTTGCGGTACCGGTCTCGGGGTGGCCATTGCCGCCAACAAAATCAAGGGGATTCGGGCGGTCACGGCGCACGACAGCTTCTCAGTCGAGCGAGCAATTCTAAGCAACAACGCCCAGGTGCTATGCATGGGCGAGCGGGTCATTGGTCTGGAACTGGCAAGGAGGCTCGCGAAGGAGTGGCTTGGCTATGTGTTTGACGAGACTAGCGCCAGTGCTGCAAAGGTTAAAGTCATCCATCATTACGAGGAGGGGGAAAGTGGGCTCTCAGGGGCGCCTGAAGAGGTGAAGGGTTGCTAAAGGCTTTTCGGTGATGCTGAATAATAGGGGTTTGCCGAGAGCTTTTGCGCTCGCACTCTGCGAACCCTCGCTGGGTCGATACCCGGAAGGATAAATAGAGCAAATTGGTTATTGGGATAATATCCACTGATCGAGCTTGGTTATCGGGGTAGGATGGGGAGAAAAGAATCTAGACTTTGGATTTCCGAACTCTGGATCCATATGACTCCAGTTCAACCTCATGTTTCTTCCTCTCGCTGACTTGAGCTTTCCACCTCGGACAAATAAAAAAAATAAATGTACTGAAAGCTGGAACAGCCCTACCTAAGCCGACATCTCTTTCAACCGGGAAGCGAGTTTCTGGCGTCGGTTGCCGCGTGTCCAGAATATCGGTACAGGTACTTGCAATCCAGGATTAGCTGACGACAAAATACCAGTGGGTGCTGTACCCCATACCCCGCGTGCCGTTGGCCCACTGATTTTCCTCCCAAACCAAGGATGAGGTTTGCGGCAACGCCAGTCCAACTGGGGCAGGTTGGTCGCCCTATACCCCACTCCCCAGTGTACCCGCGCCTCTGGGAAGACGTCTTGCTTCTGATTCTACCGCCGGACACTCACAAGCCTGAAAGCCGCCAGTACTTTTCCTTGACTCTGAAAATAATTAAGCCGACGATATCCCTTAATATCTAGCATTTGTCTGGATATTTGGGTCTTTTCAAGACCAAGACACGCCAAACATGACCAACCACGCGAAAAGCACCGAACCAGACACCGCTCCGGCGGCGGCGGCGGCGGTCCACATCGGGCCAGACCTGGCGCGTCGTCCGGCAAAACGGCGCATCGTCGGGGTGTCCACCAAAATGTATTTTTCCGCCGCCCGCACGGAATCCTTCACCCGAACAGTCATCCACCACCTCTCGGGCGGCTCTGTGGGTGGACCACCACCACCACCGGCTAATTTGGAAGAGTCGAGCAAACCCCCAACCCTAACCCTGACCCCTGAGCAACTGTCTAGACTCAACGACATTGACATGTTCATCATTCCTGATTTTATTACACTGAGGGGTGTTGTTGATGCTGTTTCTTCTTCTGCTGCTGCTTCTGATGGTTCGTCACCGGCTGGAAAGATTCTCGTGGGGGCACAGGATTGTTACTCGGAGGATGCGGGGGCTTTTACGGGGGAGGTTTCCCCTGCGGTGCTGAAAGAGGTTGGGTGTTCGATGGTAGAGCTGGGGCATGCGGAGAGGAAGAGGTTATTCGGGGAGACTGATGAGAAGGTTGCGGAGAAAGTGGCTGCTGTGGTGAGGAATGGGATGATTCCCTTGATTTGTGTCGGGGAGTTACACAAAGGTGAGGATGGTGATATGAAGATTGCAGTCGAAGAGGTTCTGGGACAGGTAGAGGTTGTGCTGAGTAAAGTGTCGGAAGAGGCAGAGGTGGTGTTGGCTTATGAGCCTGTTTGGGCAATTGGGGCGAGCGAGCCGGCGGGGGTTGAGTATGTGAAGGCTGTGGTGAGGGGGTTGAGGGAGAGTGATGAACTCAAGAGAAGGGGAGAAAGGGTGAGGATTGTGTATGGAGGTGCGGCAGGGCCGGGGCTGTTTGGGAAGTTGGGAGGGGAGGTGGATGGGTTGTTTTTGGGGAGGTTTGGGCATGATCCAGGGGCTTTTGTGGAGATCATGAGGGAGGTTGCTGAGTTTCGAGGTTAAAATCTAGCGTGAGCACGATTTCTTTCGCTGTTTAATTAGTCATGCTGTGTTTTACGGTAGCGTCTTTGGATACAAAGATAGAGGGAGTGTGAAGGATTTCATCATAGGGATGTGTTGGACTGCGAGACCCTAACAGGCCTATAATATAGTACCAGTATAGGGCTGTTACAGTGGGCTGAGTGCTGTAACGACTGTGTTGCGGTGTGACAAACCCCGTAACCAGACTTTCTCTGATAAGGGATCTCTTGAAGGTATGCTAGGTAAGGTGACTCGGTGCAGCCAAAGGGTGCACGACAATGGATTGTTGTCACGGCAGGGCACCTGGTACGGCACGGGGGCACTGTTGGGTAGACCTTTGTATTACAAAAGTAGGTTGCAGGAACCAAGAGGTGTGGTCCTGCAAGCTAGACTAAATACTACAACTGGACGGTGGGCAAAGTGAATGAATGGTAGGTCATGTGACCCACGCCTGACAGGTGGAAGATGACGGCTGCAGACCAAGGACTGCAGGGGCCGTCACAATTGTCTCGAAGATAGTCCTCACAAGGTAAGGCAAAGGTGCAGTAGATTGTAGGGACTAAGTGTGTGATCCTATTGCTTGCTGCTGAACTATCCACTAGCTACCTAGTTCCTCCGTATATATAGACCCGTGGATCACCTGGATCACGTTCCCCGAAGGTGATCTGGATCACCTTTCCTTCCTGTGGCTCACCATCCAAAGCTGATCTGGATCACCTTTCCCTCCTGTGGCTCACCGTGATCCTGCTCACCGGGATCACCATGAGCCTTCCGCTCCACTCCCGCCTGGTCCGTAATGATTGGCTAGGGGCGCCCCGCGCCCTGTGCATTAGTCCCCTATTAATATTTATAACACTTCTCCATGAATGGGGTTGGCTTTTTCATGGATAGATTTGACCAAGAAGCAACCTAAGGCTTACAACCTAGATAAGATTCAACCTAATCTCTATAAAGCCTACACCGTGTCACGGCGGTTGCGCCGTAACTGCTGGGACCCACGGGTGGAACTGACATGTGGAGAAGTACGGGCCCCTGTGGGTTGAAGATCTTGCGCCTCGCTGCCGCGAGACCTGTTTGTAGCTCTTCGAGCTACGTCTTGACAATAGAGCCTGCCCGTACCCGACGGAATAGAGCCCAGACTGTAGCTTAACCTGAATATACTGTCATTGGACTCCCTATCTGCTCCGGCCGTGACACACCGCATCAGCTACAGAAATTAAGACTTCAAGTTGCCAAGTAACATAGTAGAAGGAGAGAGGGTGTTATCTTTGGTTCCGACGTCTTTTTTACAACAATTATGCTCAGCGTTCTAGCCGGCCATCTCTAGCGTAATCATTAATACCTGAATTTCGCCTGGTCTAGTGATCTTCCGTCGGTTTAGGGAGCTTCCACTTCTATTTAGCTTTTAATCGAATTCCAGGGTTAAAAGTCCCATGACAGTGAATAGTAAGTTGATTACTGCTATGGCGTCCGTTCTGTCCCTTATCTTAAGCAGGACAAGAACGACGGCATAGCTGGACACCCCACATGCCGTCTGCGAGTGAATTGAAGCCGGCGTGGCTTGACCTTCTGTTTTACAGGTGACCATGGCCTTTTTTGAAATTCTAAACCTGAACACTGCATGTTTCCTTCTCTGGCTTTACAACCGTCACCAGCCTCCCCAATGGGTGTCTAAGATGGAGTCCGACGAGGGTCAAGACGAGCTCCCATTTCCTCTCAGAGTGCCAGAGCATCTGATGATGTTCGAAACGATCAAAACAAAGTTGATCGACATTCAATCGCTCGAAAAAAATTGCTCCTTCCGGCTCGCACAATACCCGACCTCATCGCGCGTCGTCAAGCAACCCACCAGTTCGGTCAGACCCGCAGAAGAGACGGGAGAAGATCCCGAATAATCCTTTTAAATACGTTCTCCAATTGCGGCTTACCGATCATGAGAAGCAACTGCTCAAAGAGGTTCTTCATGACCAAAACAAAGTTCAAACTGAGCCAGACGAGCCGGTGCCTGATCCTATCGACCATGAAGACATCGAGTCGCGAACCTTCGTTGACAGAGTTGTAATACTTCTATTCCTTCCCTGGTAAGTAAGCCTTTGAAATCCTCCTTCAAATTCCTGAGCACTCCCACCTTGTTTTTTCTGCGCAAGAGACTAGAAGATAGCTCTCTCCCCGAGAACCTTGGTCGATACTGGGCCGATTGGGTAAGTTTTCCATTTGCAGTGGTCCTGTATATCTTTACTTTTCATGAGGGCTGACGTCATCATAGAATGATTGTATGCTTGTTGTTGAGAACAACATGCTGAACCTGTTACAATCTCTTCCAGGAACCAAAGCTCGCGAGCTAAAGTTTGGTCGGGCTGACCCAAAAAATCAACTTCAAGGTGTCGGTCGAGCAAATCTGTTCTTCAACTTGAAGCTGGAGCACTGGGAACGCCTCGACTCAAACCGCGATATGCTGGAACAGATTATGGGCGACCGATTCCATCCCCGTTATACGGACTTTGTCTATTTCATTTCTCCAGACCGACTGAACCTCGACTCAGCCTAGTGCGCTGATCGATACAAAAATGAACGGCGCTACGGATACACATTCAAGTTGTTGAGTAACTCAACCAGTATCGGCACCTACAATCGATGTGGCGATATCCTCGATAACTCCACACGATTTGTCATCAAGACGATCCAGCCGGATATCACACATGACACAAATAACATAACCCCTAACGAGTTGTTCTCCCAGACGGTAAGACAACTCCAATATTTACCTTCCCATGGCTCCTGGATGTTTCTGACACTGACCCGGCGTCATCCAGCTTGAGGAGTTTTATGACTCTATAGCCGGCAACCGTATTGCACACCCAGTTCAGTTCTGTGGCTACACCAGAGTTCCGAAATCCAATGAAGATGAATCTGATGAATTCATTCCCTTCCCAAACGTCGAAGATGGCTGTTGTTCGGTGTATGCTTTCGTCTTCAAAGAAGTCGTCTTTGACAAAGAGGCGGTTATCAATCAAGATAGTGTTTCAATGCATGTCCCCCTCTTCGAAGAACCGGTTACTGATGAAGACGAACGTGTTGGAGGACAAAGCCATATTCTTCAACAATCTTGACACATTTGAGGTTCTGTGGCAGAGCGAATATGTGTCGTGGAAGATGATATTTGAGTTCCTATACTAGATAGGCACAGCTATCAAGGGGACCATTGGGGCACATCGGTATGTTGATTCTAATGGGCATCAAAAAGTCTTTTGTTAACCACTTTACGTCACTAGGTCTGTTCATCCTCACAATATCCTCTTGCAGAGCAGCTCCCTGGTTCGCTCGGCGACCGAATTTGCTCTTACCAAAGACGGCAACCCCATCCTCCTTGCGCCTCCATTGTGGGAGCGTTTTGAGGCGATATTAGCAGAGCCATCCTCTAAGCTTTCAGGGGCATATGAGGAGGCTGACGAGGGCCGGGCTGATCTTAGGCCGTATAAGGCGCCCTGGCGAGACTGCTGCACACCGGAATGCCCCCCGGGTCGTGGCCACGACGCATACGCCTTTGGGCGATTCACAGCGGATCTTGTTCGGTTTTCAGCAAATTGTCTTGCAATCGCGGAGTTCACCAAAGAGTCCAGGTTCGGTGGGAGAAGATGGCACCAGAACCCCCCCGTGCGGTATTTATGGAAGTAATGGAAGCGATCGAGGGAATGCTTGGGACTACGCAGCCTGAAGAGGCGCGAATGAAAGCAATGGATGACTTCATGGAAATCTTGGAGGCAATCCACTTCAAAAAGCTTCATGTGAATTTTCACCATCCGGTACCTTATTACGGCCTGGGCCTGGATGGGTATAGGGATATTGTGTTTCCCACTGCTTTCCCACTGCTTTCCAGTTGGAGGGCCTTTTCTATTGTAGAGAGTGGGGTGATCTGTGTGATCAAACAGTGCTTTCATATCGTCTTGTCGGAAACAGTGATGGGTATGACGAAGACGTGGACTGGGACCAGGGTCCAGAAGACGACAGCAGCAGCGAAACGGACGGTGGCGGCTCTCTGTTTTCTTCGGGGACCGAGCAGGATCCAGACGAATCGAACTAGGCTCCCTCCGAGACAACTGAGCTGGTTCGAATAGCTTAGAGGTTTGGATTACACGGGTTGTGTTGTGGCTTCTGGATGTGATGGTCTTGTCCAAAACTTTGTTGGAATACGCTGGGATGTGGGGTATATGGCGCTCAAGGCTTGGAAAAGTGCTTGGGAGCTGGGATAGAAATACCCAACAATCGGAAGCGAATGGTACAAGATAGTCTTTGTAATTATTACGTGGGCAGCGTACTGTAGGGTTAACTGGAAGCTTTCTTTTTTTTTCTTTTTCAATCGAGGATGCTTGAATGTACTGGTTATCGATAACCTCGATTGACGACCTTGAATCAACCTTTTAGAGCTGGGACGGCTTGCCTGATCTGTTCCTGACTGAGCTGTTCAGTTTACTGCGGAAGAGTCAGAATGATTGGTCGGAGCTCCAAGCACATGGCTCCACATATAGGGCTGCTAGGCTCCCGTTTGGCGGTTAGGGTTACGTCACGGGTTGCCAGCCCCGCCATCCACCCCCCCTCAGGGTTCAAAACTCTACCTGATAACCTCAGAGAGAGCATGACTTTCTTATCTCGAAATATGTAAACCCGACCTCTCCAACAGCCATTCAAGAATCGCAACCTCTTCCCTCTGTAACAATTTGTACGACTTGATTGACCTATTGATTTTCGAGTCAGTTTAACCGGAAAATGACGACAGAACCCCTCAGCCCAGAGTCGGTGCTGCAAGCGGTGGCGCAGGCCCTCCCGACCCACGAGAAAGACGACACCACCTCGGATCTCAGCAGCTCCCTTGATGCCATCTCCATCCTCACCCATGCTTGCATGGTAAACTTGGGCTTTCGCCTGTTGGGTTTTCATGAAGATCAGAAAAATGGTATGCTACCTACCTGTCCTGCCTCCTGCCTGCCTGCTCTCCCTTTACCCTTTTCCCATTGTTAAGCTCAACGAAGAATCACTAACATCTGTTTTTTCTCGAAAAGAGTCGGAATGTGCCAAAGTCGCGCCCCGTCTTTCATCAAAGTGGAATCAATCCCTTAGCCACCATAGTTTTGTGTATGCGCACACGCAGTCCTCGATGCAGTTCGTCATCCACATCGACCGCTTGGGATCAAAGATTGAAGTACGTGGTCTCGCTATCAACGATGAGCGCATCGCACGGTTCGAAATCACGGCGCGGGATTACATTTCTTCAGCGGCGCTTCCAGTGCGAATCAAGATGACAGAAGATGGGGATGAAGATAGGTCAGACCTTGCTGCCAAGTTGCAAGAGGTTTATATCAACCATGCTCGCTTGAAAGGTTCGTTTTCCTTGTCACCCTCCCCCTTGTCTTTGTACAGTAGATGCCACCACGGTGCTAAACATCCTAATACAGATTTTGTCTCTCTGCTCAAGGTTTCTATCATCCAGCGTCTTGTTCCCGGACTGCAGAAAGAAGGTTATACCGAGGACCCTGACGCTGCATCATCGTCGGCACGCTTGGGTCCTCCCCCGGCACGACCACAAGACCCCCCGCACCTCCCCCCACCAGCCCAGCCTAATCCGTATCCAGCGCCGGATCCGCTCGCGGCGCCACCTCCGCGTCCTATTCCCGCGGGAGACTTTCCGCCTCCGGGTTTTGAGGACGAGTATGAAGTGAACCGGCCACCGCGAGGGCCACTGCGGATGCCCGGGGGAGGGTTCGGCAACATCGGACAAGACGACTTGTATCCTCCTGGATTAGGACCCCATGATCCTCTCCGACCCAACTTCATCCCACAGCCAGGAGTTGGGCCGATGGGATTACCAAGACCGCAAGGAGGTGGTGGGATGCATCCCACTTTTGATGATCCGTTGTTTATGGGACCGAGGGGAGGAGAAGGAGATGGGAGCTTTGACGGGCAGGTCCCTCCTGGGGCGAGGTACGATCCGCTTGGTCCGGGAGGACAGCCCAGGTTTGGAGGCGGAAGACCGGGGGGCAGAGGTGGAGGTGGATTTGGCGGTGGAGGCTTCGGTGGTTTTGGGGGAGATATTATCTGATTATTCGGTGTGGGATGAGATATTGGTGGGACGAGTCCAGAAGGGCTAGTCCTCGGCAGGGGCTTGGGGCGTGAGGAGAGGCCATCATATGATAGTTTTGTTGTGTGGGATAAGATGTTGGTGGGATGAAAAGGATGACTGTATTCGTTCCTGAACATGGGTCCGTCATCGTTCTCGCTGAAATGTTAGGCTGGTGAAGGCCGGGGATCATCCATAGGCTATGCAGCTCGGTATGTCGATAAAAAAGCCCGGCTTTTTTGAAAGCTTTTGGTACGATTTGTATGTTTCTTGGATTACTCTTTTGATGGTTGATATGCACAGAAACCCAAGGTCATAGCGAAAGTCCATTCATAAAAAACAATGCAGTAACAAAGCTCCCGTCTGAACGTCAATGCCAACTGACTGATCGGAAGAGGTTTTGGGGTTCTAAGCTTTTTGGTCAAGCTTGCGAGTTTCTCAGATTTACTAGTCTTCTTTTGATATTTATATGGTGCCATGACAACGGGACGTGACACTGATGAGGGTCTGTTGATATTTCATAACACCCAATGTAGTAATGTTTTTCAACCCCTGAAAAGAAGTCCCTCTAGGTAGATGCCCGAAGAATTTCGGGAGCTGATGTCTATGGCCAGGTTAGCGAAGGATGATTTACAAACGCACAAAAAGTCCAAGCCCGATATAGATCCATTGCGACTGTAAAAAGGTCTGTTGTTACTTGACTCCATAGTTCAGCCTGGGGCTTGTCTTTCTTCGGGTAGTTTTTTCGAGGACTCTCCCCCTCAGGTTCGGTTCCTCGTAGTACACATAAAGCAGGGGTCTCGATCTGTTGTTGGTGGGCGGTTACATTAGATAGAGTTTTACCTTTATTCGTACTCATGATTATCTCCGCTATATCCATTATTTCCGTTGGCGTTGTCTGTAGTCTGTTGGTTTGGTCATGTTGGTTCGCTTACACCCCAGCTACTTGGAGGAGCCTTGGTATGCAATGCCAGCCTGACTAGGTAAGGCTGAGTCTGTACATATCTTGCGTGCAATAGCACTAGTTCAGGGTAACTTTGACAAGATCACATCCGCGGCTACATGGCGACACGGAAAGGCATAGATTGGTAGATGGTATTATTCGTAAGTTATGGATTCAGATGACATTGGCGCCACGTAATCTCGATCCTTGGCCACCGAGACTCTTGAAAGCTGAGTTGAAGGTGGAACGTAGCAGTCCTTGACAAATTTTAGCTGCTGTGTAAGGGGGCAATGGAGAAAAACGGATTCAGGCTCAGGGTAGAAACTGGAATCGCACAAAAGTTCAAACACTATATGAGCAGGCAGCGTGTTAAGTGATGGATGTGATGTCTGTCGGGCTTGAGAACCGTACTCTGTGCTCCAAGTTGGCTATGAATGTGTTCCAACTCGGGGGATAGCGAGAAGTCCTCTAGACGAATTACATGTCTGGTGCCTGCCCATTAGTGTGGTGATCCCTGGCCGGTTGATGCCAAAGGGGCTCGGTGGTGACACTCTCCAGAGGTAGGTTATAACTTTCGACTATCCACTCGTACAAAACTTGCACCCAACACCTATGGAGCCATGTAACGCTGACAAGACGGAATAACATACCATGAGTAGGCTAGTGAATGAACATAGCTGTATCCCATTACGGGCTGGCTACACGTGCCAGCAAGTGGACTTACAAGCAATCTGGACAACTACCTCGCCTCAGGAGTCAGCTTCCAACACAGCTCCGATGTAGCGCACTCGAAGCGGCAAGTCGAGGCCTTGTAGGGAAAGTTCCCTCAGCCACTATCTTCTGATGCTGCAATGGAGCTGATTCTCCGTTGTCAGCCGAAAGATGTGAGACGTGAGCATGGAAGGGCGACTATGAAGACGATGTATGTCGAAAGGAGTTTTTGAAAAATGTATAAATGCCCCGTCGGATCCCCCTCATGTAGCCCTCAACTTCTATCCAGCATTCAGCACTCACTGCCTCCTCATCTTTCAGAGCTTTCTTCCAGAACACCGTTCGAACCAACCCCCTCTTCCCGTCAATATGAAGACTTTCGCCGTTGCCTCTCTCGTCGCCGCCTTTTTGGCTGGTAGCGTGCGTCAACCCCTTGGCCTTCGCCTATCTCTGTTGGGCGGCTCGCTAACTGTATCCCAAAGACCATCGCCGCTGATCCTGAAGGCATTCCCGGCTATGGCCTTGTGGAGATCTCTTGGGAGGTGCAGACCACTTCCGGAGGCCCCACTGTCGTCCTCAACGGTACCATGGAAGAAGTCCACGCCCAGCTCCTCGAGATCAACCCCAAGTACGATCAGGAGTTCGCCCACGTCCAGACCAAGCGTGGAGCTGTAGAAGAAGCTGCGCCCAAGGCATCCCGTAACGCCCTCGCGAAGCGCGACAACACCCTCTGCGGTAACTGGCCGTCCGCCAGCAAGAGCCGCATCCAGCAGGACATCAACTATCTCCGCAACGACGTTGGTGGGCGTCCTGGCAACGGCCCTGGCCCCGGTAACTGCGGCCGTGTCAGCTGCTCCAACAACGCTGCCATTTATTGGTGCAATGATGTGAGTCCTTTTGTCATCATTTTGGACTCCCCTTTCGTTCGGGCTTTGCTGATGATGTCTCATCTCGGGAAAAGAATAACTTCTCCTACACTCTCAATGGGTGGTGGGAGATTGCCGATGGAGCCCAGGCCATCGTCAATGACTGTGCTTCCGCTGCCTCGTATGTTTCTGGACAGCGTTTTATCTGGAATGGTAACTGGAATGTCATTGTTCGCGGTGACAGCTGCTAGAGCACCAGTACCTAGTTTGTGTGGGGATCCGGCAGTTTCATGGGAGGGGGGGGGGGGGGGGGGGTTTAGCTGTTCCTTAAGGCATGCTGATGACCCAGACAACCAGGATGAAGGGTCGGGTGTACGGGGGCCCCGTGTAACTCTTTGACAGTTTCCACAAAGGCGTTGTT
>MU864637.1:0-18876 GCA_033296905.1 Podospora australis
TACGGAAAAGAGAAGAAGGAAGAAAAGGTCCCAGACCCTCGGTCTGGGCCAAAGTGGCAGTCTGCACAGGAAAAGTGGGCCTTGGCCTCGCAACATGATCGGAGGATGATGACGATGGATGTTGAAGGTTGGGGGAATACGAATACGATGCATCGGGATGGATGCCAAGACCCGGGGTCTAATGATGCACAGCAGCGGGGGTGATGCGCGGGAGAGCATTTTCGAACAAGCAGAAAAGGGGATTGGATATCGAGAATTCCAGGATAGTTAGAGGAAAGCTGCTTTATAGTCCTGATCTTTTGGAAGAGCGAGTTTTCTGCGGGCATTCATGGATTTGTTGTCTCTTTTCTTGGCGGTTTGATAACTTAAAGGGTGCATCATCCCGAAGCTCAGCTTCCATCCCGGATTGATGATGTGACCTCCAGGACGAGTGATCTTGTCACTTCTGTCATGACAAGATGTGATACGAATCCGGATCTCCCAAGGTGTTGTCTACCTTTCAGAGGTCCAAAAATCAGCTTCTGGGATGATTTGGTTGCTTAGCTGCAAAGGGAGACCGATCGCCAGAGCTCTGCAGGCATCAGGAACTGGTGAGGAGGGAGCCCAACGAGCGGGGTACATGCCCACTGTTGCCTTCCTGCAGTACGTACCTGAATGTCCCGGGTTGAGGATTCATCAACGAGTCTGCCTGAACTGTCTTTCTCTGCATATTTTACATGTTAGTTACACCGATTTGTCATTCTGTTTGATCTGTGTCCCATGGAGGCGGCAGGGCTTGCTATCGGTATTATTGCCCTTGTTGGCACTCCACTCTCAAAGACCGGGAAAGACGACGAAATACTCAACACGAAACTCGACATCGAACGACTTTTACTCCTACGGTGGGCAGAAGGCGTCGGCTTAGTGACGGCTGACGCTGACTACGACCGACGTTTCAACGACGCCGACACCGCCGATGCCGTCTTCCGTATTCTGGCCAACGTTCGAGCGCTGCTCAGCGAAGGAAACGTCTTGCAAGAACGTTATGGTTTGACAAGAGATAACGCATCGCGAAGATGGCATCTGGGGTGTTTCTCTGGATTGTCCTAGCCTGTCGTTCCATCCTTGATGGCTGTGCAGCCTTTGTTACACCGTTGGAGTTACTGGACAGGCTTGACGAGATGCCAATAGAACTCCAAGACCTATTTCAGTTCTTGCTGAACAAGGTGGAACCGAGATACAGGGTACAAGCGGCCAAGACCTTGCGTCTGTGCTACGAATACCACAAGAGCCAGGGAGAACTGATTTCCACTCTTAGTTTATTCATGCTGGATACTATTGAACATGTAGGTAATGAAGGTGCAGCAGTTGGGAGCAACAGATGCACTCGACCGGAGTGAAATGAACGAAGATTGGTGACAATGAAGTCTTTCAAGTTTATCCCCAGCCTCTAATCTAATCCTCATTCTACTTTTCTAGCATGACCTCCCATCGTAGATCCATCCCATCTTCTCTTCCTCTCCCTTCCCAAGATTCCATACACCCACCTCATTAATACCCGATGGGGTGATGAAATGACTGGCACAAACTTTGACATCCCCAGTCAGGACGGCGTGGGTTGATGACATGGACTAGTGAAGGAATTTAGGGTAGTTAAGGTAGGTAATTAACCGCAGAAAGCGCTGCCACCATTGGCCATGCACTGCCCATCAGCGCAACAAGAAGCGCCCGCACCCTGGGGGGTGCCGGAGGCGTCGGTGCGGTAGTGGCAGTTCTTGGGCTCGTTGCCCGCCGGGGTGATGAAGATGAGGCGGTCGAGGGTTTCGCCTGTTTTTGTGTGAATTTCTCTGTTACCTTTGTGGTGCTGGATGGGGTGGAATGGAATGAAGGTTCAGGAGATAGAGGTGGATTGGGGGATAGGTAGTGGTGCAAGGAAGACTGGATGGGTGATGAGAGGAAATAAAGAGGCTGGAAATGGGAGCGATGGAAGAGGAGGCGAATGATATAAAAGGTGGGATTGGGGTTGACAGTAGTAACGTACAGCGGTAGACATTGGCGATTTCCTCGCCGCAGAGGCGGGCATTGGGCGGGCAGCGCTGGGCCATGGCTGTGGAGGCCAGGAGGGCGGTGATGGACAGGAGGAGGGTGGTGAATTTGGCCATTTTGGTGACTGTGGTTGTTTGCGCTGGTTAAGAGAGAATGGCGGAGGGTTGCTGTTGTTGATGCTCTGAAGTGACTGCTGGATGAAGCTGGTGATGAGAAGAGATGGGTAGTCAAGGAGGGGGCGAGAGACTTGCTTTTATACTTTTTTACCCCCATGAAAGAAAAACAGTCATCAGTTTGTTTGTTCTTTACATGTAGCATGAGGCTATCCCGTTCTAGGAGTGCTACAGCGAGGAGGGCTCGGTCTATACCAGGCGCATGTCTGAATAACATTCCTTCACCGAACTCATGTCTTAGGTCAAGCAAGGTCTATACCCCGGCGCAAACGTGAGGGAATACCTTACTTCACCAAATCTCATAACCAGAACAATCCGACGACGACCTCATGATTGCCAGACTAGGGCAAGTACAGTCCATTGAGTTCAGGAGGTATGAACAGGGAATGACAACACCAACCAGAGAAATTGCAACATGCTGAATCCCTTCGGATACACCGGAGGAGTAAGGAAGGAATCGAGAGGTCATGGCTCTACAGATCATTGCCTTGTTTGTGTCTTACTGCGTCGTGGGGTTTCTAGAAGCATTGTGGTGATGGAATGAAAGGATTTTGCCAGGCTCATTATTGTCAGGGGTTTGTTAATGGGGTCGATGGTTTGTTGGTCATGCGGTGAATGAAAACACTGATGGATTTGTGGTCTTTGCGCACTCCTATGAGGCTTCAATTTTGGATATCTTCCTGGTTGCGGCATATCCACCGAAGCTAGAACATAGACGAACCCGATGTTTTGCTTTTGTATTGGATCTTCTCCGATGAGGCTCTACTTATAATCTCATTCTTTTCCTCTCAGCAAGTGGGCAGTCATACCCCTGGCTCGCAACGGTGCCGCCATCAGACTTCTAGTTTCGAACTTCGAAGACAACATCTCTGGAATAGAGATTCACGCTTCTGGTATAGCAGCATCCCTTCACAGAAAGACATACACCCAAAAAACTTCAGGAAGTTTTACGTACAATCAACAATTTACTCCTCACTCAGTTCCCCAGCTGCTTGCTACGAGAGTGGCGGTGACAGCCCCAGCAGTGATGCTACTGATGACCAAGTAGGGATGCGGCTCCCTTTCCCATAAACCTGGTTGAACACGCGTTCCGAATTCATGGTACCGAATAAAAACTGCCCGTGTCATGGTGTTTTGGGACCATACTTCAAGCTGATTGGACAAGACCGTTGGCGGCGCAGTCAACGCCGGATGTGCTCCTTTCGGTGATCACCGCAGCAAAATGTTGTTCCTTGCAATTAGATCCAAGGAACATGGAGTTCTGATCTGTGATGTCAGTGTGTACGGGTAGTCTGGCCGGAAGTTTATGTCTCATATGAAGGACGAAAAGGAGGAGGGTATAAAGCCGAGGAAGTCCGAGGTTCGTCAGTTAACAATCTGTATATATGGTTGGGGGTGATGGGACAGCCAAAGATCATGAGGGCCAACAACAACCGGGGTGTTCGCCGATGCTGTATTAAGACATGGCACCCCTTCCGGCCTTCTAGCTTTCAGTGAGGTTAGCCGTTCTCCAAGACTATTGCGATCTATCACCAGGGATTGATCGAACCATTTGAAATGGGTCTTAGTGCCCGAGAGTTATGTGGTATGTCTCACTGCCAACTCGATGGTGCACAAGAGCAGAGTAAGTAGTAGTAGTAGTTTAGCTGGGTGTTAAAATTGTGTAGGAAGGTATCTGTCAGGTACGCCAGTCAAGCCCATTTGTCACATCCTAGTGCCGTCAAAAGACCTCAACTGGTCTCCTTAACTTTCAAGTATTTTCTGTAGATTCAACATCAGAATCTCCGCTCAGTTCATCCACAGCCTCATCCACAGCCTCATCCGCAGAGTTCGCACAAGACTCCTCACCAGACTCAACCTCGGTATCGACTGTCCGCTGGCAGATATCAGCACGCCAGCTTAGGCTTGTCCACCTCCACCGATTTGAATGTCTCTTAACCTCTGTGAACGTGTGTTCTCTGACAGCGATATCTGTTGTCTCATAAGACGATCCTCTTCCATATCCATTACCTTGTAACCGCTATATGAAGGTGGGTTCCATTCCTGCTGATCGTCTCCCAATGTATTCACCCGCTCCACCATACTGAGAAGACTTGTCATATTCTCTGGAGCGTGCCATCTGATTATGCTCCCCAATGTGGTGCTTTTGAAACTCCAAAAGTAGTCCCTGAATCCCGCAATCGCAATGCCACCATAGCCGTTTTCAGTTTGAATGGCTGTCACCAGACCATCTGCTAGTTCTCGAAATCTGAAACCCACAACGAGTTGACGTGGAAACATAGGAGAATATGGTAATACCACAATCTCGACAGGGACTTCTGCTCCATACTCTAACCACATCTGGAGTTCAAGCCACCATGAGGCAGGGACCTCGCCTTTCTCTTCCTTCAGGAATGTACCCACAAAGTCTGCCAATAGCTCCCTCCAAGGGTACAGGCGGCTAAATGGCCCACTAGGGACGCTGGACGCGCCTTCTAGTTCTGTCAAAGAGCCTTGCTGTGCCTGATACTCATTTATTTACCGTGAAAGATTGATATTGGGCGATATACCGCGAGAGAATATAGTGCGTATCAGATCAGTCTCATAAAAACACTCCCGGTCTGGTTCAGGATGAGCACGTCCATGCCCTGACAAGGCAGCGAGTACATACACTCGACCTATTGGACCATCCAGCATTGATGTGTTCACCAGTCTTGACGAGACATAATTCATTGATTCGTTAGGTTCCATCGTGAACAGAGCGTATAATGGTGTTGGAAACCTGAGATCTCCTTCCGCTTCTCTGCCATGGCAGTATGCCGATATGTATTGAATGGGCAAGAAGCCTGCTCGTTGCTGCCTCAAACGATCAATCCTGTCCAAGATTTTGAAGAATTGTTCCCGTGAGATGCGCGGTAAGGACTCGAGAATGCTTGCCATACAGCAAACAGTGAGACTGGCCCACTCCCATTGACTCTCATAGGAAGAATCAAAGTCAAGATCGCTCCGAGCATGGTCGGCCAAGCTAATTGAAAACAGACCGTCTAAGATCCAGTCGTCGTCCAGGCCCCACTTCAAAGAAGCATCTCGCAAAGCCCCAGTCAGAAACTCAGGCACTGAGCGGTGCGTAAAAAATGTGGAAGGGAGGTCGTTACCTTCAGTTTCGCCGATTTCAACCAGACCTTTGCACCAACTTTGCAACTTTGCAACTTTGACGCAATTCCTGTTTGTCTGTCCTTCGCCTCACCCGGTTCGATGGTAGAAGGTATGAAAGGAAGAAAGTAGGGGTCCCGACCCGGGAGCTTGGGGCCGCGTATAAGAGCTTCGAGAATATAAGAAACGCCCAATGTGTGTACCGGTATCCAGTAGTACCACCTAGCCTTAGACCACCTAATTAACTTCCTCTCCATTTACAAGATACCCCTGCGCCCTGAGCATCATACAAAGTACAAACCACACTTGCCGAGAGTTGTGTCTAGGGATACTTTCCAAGATTTTGGCGAAGAATGCATCAAGCTCTTGTGGCGCCGTTGCAATAAGGTGTTTGAGAAGTTGGAAGGTCGAGACACCTGTTGCAAGTTCTTCTTCGATCCATTTCAGTATGATGACAACCCACAGAAAGACACCCTCAGCATGATCGACAATGAGTCCAACAAGACCGGAACTCCCGATATCCGATTTGCACAACTCTTGATAATGCTCGTTCGATTCCAATCGGTTGCACACTACCGCCTCAACGTCCACCCTGGTGAGGTGTTGTAGGGTAATCCGCTGAGCCGAGGGGAAGGCTTGAAGTATAGATGGATACTCGCGGCTCGAGACGCATAATTTGACCTTGGCAGACGCCTTTGTCCAACTCCACAGTTTGGTGCAGAGCCTATGATGGGATTCGTCAGGTTCATCAAATTCGTCCAGACCGTCTATAAACAGACAGATGTTGTATTTGGAAAACGACCCTTTGCAGGCGATGAGTCGCTCGAAGGCATTCTTGACTTGCTTGCCGGAGATGTTGAAACTCGGTCTCTGGGATGTGGAATTGTATTGATGGGGCGACCAAAGGTCAGGGAAAACCATCTTTGTGACCCCTAGGTCCTTGGCAAGAATATCGTAGAGTATTCCCCGCTGCAAGCCACGCATTGTTTTCTGCTCGTCGGTCCCCGGCTTCCAGAAGAAAAAGTGTGAAAGGATCAGGTGTTCTGTACCTGCCCATTTTACAAGAAGTTCCTGGGTCATTGGGTGGGTGGCGAGGTACTTCATCAATGTGGATTTGCCGCTTCCTGGTTTTCCTGCGATATGGAAAACGCCCGAGCCAGAGCGAAGCCACCACCTGAAGCCCGAGTACACTGCTTCTCACCGTGGTCGATATTCTTCTCTGCGCATTTGCTTTTGTTTTTCCCAGTATTCGGTAACCTCGTCCTCATCCTGTGATGCAGTTTGACTAACATCATTAGTTCCCGGTCCGTGAAGCATCCAGGAAAAGCTGTCAGCATCCGGATCCCTGATCTTCTCGAAGCGTTTATCCGTAGTGACTGGTCGTAGGGCGTGTAGGATGGCTGAATGGTTCATTGCATCCAGCGAAGCCTCCGAGAGAGTCAACATCTCTTTGAGAGCAAGGAGTAAATCCACATTTTTGTCAACACCCTTGATGCTATCGCTGAGGCTCTGCATTTTTCTTCCCAATTCGGCTTGTTTCTGGTCCGAGGTATCTAGGTACTCACGGGCTCGAGTGATCTCGGTTCTTGATAGAGTAAGGTAGTCGTTAGCGCACCGTTTTGCGGCGAGAAAATTTGGGCATCATGAACCACATACCGCGTGCCAATTGCAAGGGCAATCGTCAGGTGACGTTCTGTCAATTCCAATTCGGCTTGCAGCTCCACAAGCCTTGATTCATACTTGACATTGGATTTGAACAGGGCCTTGCTGGCACCAATGAATGATCGTTGTTTTCCAACCTTGCACTTGCCAATGATGGCTTCGAGCTCCTGGAGCTTTTGACGACAGTCCTGAACTGCGAGAGTGACCACATTGTCGACCCCCGATTTTGGTGCTGGAGAGGGTTGTTTGTTGGTAAGATCATCAAGAGCGGCAAGGGCTGCGTTCAGTTGGGCAGAGGAGGTCAATAGGCTCTCTGTCTTCTTTGTGAAGCCGGAAGTCGATTTGTACAGTTCATGAACAGTCTTGCCAGCGTTGACGGCCATGTCCACCACGGTGAGGACATTAACAGCAAGCGAGAATCCCGAGATCGGATCCATTTCAGCGCCGTGAATAAAAGCGGTGGTAAGTAGCTTATGAGATGAAAAGTTCGACGTCGGCACAGAGAAACACTCGGGACGGCGTTGTTTGCTTGATGAGGGGAAATGGCTTCATGCATGTCGGGCACCAGCTTCCCAATTTTGGTGGTGTGGTGCACTTGAGCTTGATAGGCTCTTGTCTCCGACAAGTTGTGGCAGTGCATGCATGCTGCCACGGAATATCTTCAGAGTGAACGCTCCGATTGGGGCCTCAAGTCATCTTGGGGGTTTCTTATCCCGTCACGGCAGAACATGTCGTTCCCACGATTATGCGCAATCGATAAGGACACACGTTATCCACTGAAACCATTTTGCTTTATTGAGGAGCTAATGGAACATGCAGACTTTGATAAGGTTGCATGTTTCTAGGAGCCAGACACATATGAAAGCCAATCGATTGGATCATGATCGCACTGACAACTTGACCCCTGGGCCCTTTCTTCCCTCCCACACTCAAATTGCGGTACTAGTATACTTCCAGGTTGTTTTGGACGTACGAGCTAAGGCAACGGCAGACTCCCCCCTTTCTAGCAAAGGGCTCCTACCTTAGCCACAAGTGGCGTCCAGTCACCTTCAACTTACCAACTCTTGCAACTCGTTTAGGATTGAGATGCCGTCAATGAACCATGGGCTTCTAGCACGAACCTCGCGCAGTTCTTTCATTTTTGCTGGTGCTGTGCCGTTCATTTACAACGCTGCGACGGACATATGCCAGTTCTCATGATTGGTAGGCGGTCTGCATTGACGCCTGGAATTACCTTGATGGTGACCATGGATGAGCAGCCTTAACGGCCTGTCAGGGTTAACACTTGTGTCGATCTGTCGATCTGACCGATCGCAAATATCTACTGGCATTGGAAGCCTCTTCCTTTTCTTCTGTGCAACGGCATCGTTCAAAACCTTCCAATCCCTCGTCTACTTGAGCAGGAACCATGGGTGCCGGAGAAGATGTTCACATGACGTGAGAGAGTGCACTACGATGGAACATTTATCATGAAACATCTGGGCCCTTCTGAACGGTAAGGGGATATGCAAAGAGACGTCCCAATACCATGTCGACAGAAACGAGAGCTGAGCTCATGAAACCAATGAGAATGCTGTAACTGACATAACAAAGCTGAGTAAATCTGATCTGCTTTATGTTTCGTCATCGGGTAATTAGAATCCATCGTGCGGATCAAGTTCAGGCATAACTTGAAGAGGCACAATATCTGCTATGGACTTACTATGCATACAGGACATTTCAATCGTCACGAAATGATGCGGAAGAGGATTTAGATTCAGTGGAGTCAGCATCAGATTGCTTCGTACACACTACATGATCAAATGACCCGGTCGAATGTTCCATACTCACCATAAAGCTTCGATCCTGGGATAACCTCTCCCATCCCCAATAACCTGAAGTATTCCAACATAACATGACATTGATATGCGAGAATAATATCAGTACTGACCTCACCGAAAAACTCATAAGCAATCGGGGAGATCGCTATCCGACCGATGCAACGCCGTTTTGCCTAAACTCCGCGAGCCGCCCTGGGATCGCCGGTCACTGCCGAGTCTCGTCTATCGCAGCTGCAGTTTAAAGTGATTGATTATCTTCCCCAACCCAATCAAGAGGTTGCAGTAGCGAGGGTGTCCGGAAGACCCCTAAACTGCGGGACAATACTCGGTCCTCTCCCCTCATACTGTTTGTTTGAATCACCAGCCGATGGATATAGTGAAAATGCCACCCACCAGATCCTTTTCACCTACTCCTGTCGATCCGTTCTAGCCTCTCCATTTCTCTTCCCCAATGAGCACAGATTGTCACTTGGTGTGACACAACATTCTTTCTCCACTGATCAATATCGACAGCTCGTAACGTTTCTCAGGCTGGATACCGGGCTGCTTGCCAAATCGAGAAGACAAGGGAAAGACTTGCATGTGAAGTTCCCCAACGGCGAAGTCCGTTGATCTTGAACCTCTAGGTCGAAAGTGTAGAAGAATTCCAAACATCACCGTCCAACGGCTCGCTAAGCCCACAACAGCCTTCTCGGCACTTAATCTCCATGCCGAATGTGGCGCTCATGATGTGTCAAACGAGCATCTCGGATGCATTAGCTCACAGAGACAAAGCGAAAGTTGTAATACAAAGAGATTGTTGCAACATTCTTTTCGCCTAGGTTGACCATTTCTGGTGTAGGCGTTGTTCTAAAAGGCTCGACTTGACGCTCTCGGTCTATGCCAACGGAAAGACCGAGGTCCTTCTTGAAGATCTGATAGTGCGTTAGGCGAGGATGTGCGTATAACTTTGTGGTTTACTGCCTGTGAAACAGGGATGGAGTGGTTCACTGGTGAGGCGTGTCAAAGTGGCCGTCAAGGACCAACATGAAACTGCAGTGAGGTTTGGCAGATGCTATAGCTTCAACTCAGCATCAGAGAAGAAAGTGCTGCACGTCTCTATCTTCCTACCTGTTTATGTTATCTGGTCCGGGCACCGAACTCACACTCTACCGAAACTATCGTAACACCTCCCTCTGTATCGCCCCGGAGAACTGCAGCTCATTATTGCGGCTGAACTCTTCACCCGATCCTCCCTTGATGCTGACTGACGTTAGACCTTGGGTCTACAACTAATCTGATTACCCTAGATATTCACGAGAAATCGGAAGCTGAAGCGTGTCAGATACCCTTTACCGGGACCAAGTCCGCTACCGAGCGAAAGAATCCATGACCACTGCCGTGTCCGACCACCACTTATAATCGTCTTCCGTCTCTGAAGGTCAGATCTAGACTACATCTGTGCCGCTGAATCCAGTTTCCATGTCGTCGAGATTGTAACCTTTCGAGAGTGCTCGATGGCACGCCAGCTGAGGAGGCAAGCGAGGAGGCAATATCCGCGACATCACGAAGCAGCAGACGATCATCAATCTCAGTCGGGCAGAGAAAGTCCGCCGTGACAAGATGGTAAGTTGAAGCGAGCTCGAAACATCCTCCCCATCACTTGTAGAACTCCCAAAGTGTCTTTCACAAATCTATAAAACACCACATCCCCTCCTCCCAATTCCCAACATTCTCTCCTCACCCTCATCAGCAGCTTCTTCAGCACCATCCAGCTCCACTCCAACAGTTTCAGCTTCTGCGGCAAGCAAAAAACTCCCCCCAACAGTCAAAATGAAGACCAACTTCCTCCCCGTCGTCCTCCTCTTCTCCTCCGCCTATGCCCTCCCCACCGCTGAGGCCGAGGCCGCCGCCGAGTTCAACCTTAAGGAGATGACTCCCCGCGCCGACTTCAACCAGGCTGAAGGTAATTACTCCCTCTCTTCTTCCAACTGACAGCAGTCGTGCTAACACACCCAACAGTCTTTGCCTTTGCTCCCCCCGCTAGCTGCAATATCCTGAGCTGCATCAGCGTCATCGGCTCGGCCGTCTGCATCGTCGACGCCATTGACGATGACAACTGGGAGAGCATCCTCAAGTGCGCCAAGAAGAAGGAGGTCAGTACAACTACACCCTTTTCATCCTCTCACCCTTCCTGCCTGTCACTAACCGATAAATAGCTCTGCGGCTGCGCTGGCTGCTTCAGCAAGCTCAATGGCTTCCTTGAGAAGTGGGGTCTCTGCTAAATAGCGAGGCTAATCACTCACCGCTGGCACTTCGCCGAGACCCTCTCCCGTCACGGAGAAAGAAACTCATTTCCAATTTTCAACTCAAAAGGGGAGTGAGATCTGGAGAAGGATGATCGCCGAAGCCTTCGAAAACGGGGATGGATCCTGAAGAGGGTGCGCGCGCCCGATGGAGGGAGTGGATGGAAGCTGCTGAGGAGGTCTCTCTTGTGTACACAAACCTTGTCTCTCTCTCTTTGGTGTGCTTGTCTCGTCACTCATTTAACAATCGATCGATCGTCTTGTTTGAAAACTTCCATCCAAGCTTTTGTGAAGTTGTGGTCTATTGACTTTGATGATGAAAACTTACTGCCGATGAGGTCATCGAAGCCATCACCAAACAAGATGTACACAACCGGCCATGAGCCTGTGATTTGCGCAAAGACCAAAAGTAAGAGCGTTTACAATAGCGCCACAGCGTCTAACTCACCCTAGAACACTTGATCTGATTGGTCTTTCATATCTTCATCTTCATAAAAGGCACAAAAAGGGCACAATCAGTGGAGAGCATTTATGTTTGTACAATTTGGCCGTCTCTCCACCCGCCGGCCCCATCCAGAGAGGTCCACGGCGGGAGCTATCTTAGCCTCACCTCCACCTCCACAAACAATCAAAAAGCTTAGCCCCCCCCGGTGGCCGCTCCATAATGTGGCCCTGGCCCCCTTATCCACTTTCGTTTTGACGACATGTCTTCCTACCGGTATGTTTTCGCTGCTTGTTTGCATGGCTGGCGGCTGACTGGCTTTAGTAGGAAGAAAAGTTGTGGCTTTGTGGGGGGGGGATGCCTGCAAGTCAATCACCAACCAACTGCATTTGGATGAAAGAAAAAACCAGTGGGTGCAGGTGACAGCCTGGAGTGGCTTGCAGAAATCTCTCTGCATTTCAATCCAATCCAACCAAGTGTCGCCCTGGGCATCGGCTCTTTCTCTGGGGACTGGCAGTTGTAACACAGCCTGAGTGCCAGGGGGTGTGGCCAACCAGTTGTCGGAGAGATAACCAGAAGTTACGGTATCACAATTCTCAAGAAAAGTTCTTCGGCCGGCATACGACGGAAGAGTTGATCTCTTCCGACCAAAGATGGTGCATCATGCTGATGCACAAAGTGCTTGATTTCGGTTGCCTGCCACACGCATGGCGCCACCAAGTGTAACTGCCGCTTCCATTATACTAGGGAGTTGTCCCCGAACCTCGGGTCGAGTCGTCTTACTCAGATAATTATCAATTATTGGGTCTCTCCTCCGAATCTCACGAGTGGTACTGCAGCTTGCTTATCTAGACGACTATGGCGAAAGTAATACTAGCGTAAGAATCACCCCCAGGTTTCTTAGCAATAAAGGTTGTGGAATGTGTCAGACTGCGCGGTCAGCCCAAACTGAACAGCCAGTCGATTCACCGACGGAGAAAAGAACTAGGCGGCAGTTTAGAATTCTTGATTTGCGCAATAATGAGGATGACGTACGAATACTGGGGATGTGTACACTATGTGTGGTTGTGCTTCTGGGGCCGGAGCTAGTCGGAATGAGACAGCACGTATTGTCCATTGAGTTTCGTTTCGTTTCAATCGTCAGAGCAGACGAAGACTTGGCCTTTTCCATGGATCGCACACACGCTGCTGACGCCGAACGGCAGCCAGCCAGCGGTAGGTATGTCAGCAGTTTATTGATCCCACTCCGGGGTACCACCTAACCAACCTGGTCAGGTTTTCTTCTCCTCGGGCCTCAGCTCTGACAAATATTGCCTCTCGTCTGTGATGACACAACAGGAAAGGGCACTGCGTTCAAGACATCCCATTGGGGGCGCATTTTTGAGGCTCGAGGTTTTCTTCGGCTCTGACAAGACACAAGATTCTTTAGAGTTATGCAGTTCATTTATCATCTGTGCGTGTCGTGTAGTGGATGGGTAGTACCGGTGCTGGTATTGGTGGGTGGAGGCGGGGGACGATAAGCCTCTAATACCGTTGAAGTACTCAGTCGTCCTACGCCTCCCAGCCACGGTCTCACTGATCGGCAGACCCAGACCCCGCGGGGTGAACCAACAGTTATCAGTGATGACCTGGCGGCAAACCTCCACGAGATACGAGTGACAGGTAGAATACGAATACCAGAGAGAGGAAGGTAGAACAGAAGAGAACAGAGCGTGATCTGTCAGCGGCGTCAGGGAAAAGGTCAGGAAAGATTGTCTGTGCAGAAAAAACCAGGCAGACTCATGTCATATCGATATCTGTATGCAAAGAGACGCCACAAACACAGATTTCCTGATAGTGTCGTCAATGCCTGGATGTATTGAGTCCATCATGCGGTGGGCTACAGAGGAAAAGAAGGCTGCCACGAACAGCTGCAGAGAAGCGCGATTAATTCTAGGCAGAGACGGGAGGTAGGAGAGATGAGAACCTTGGAACCTGAGTCGGGCAGCAGCAGCAGCAGCGGGAGGAGAGATTTTTGAGCCCAGCACGGACAATCAGCTGCGGGGCTGTGGACAAGAAAAGCCCAGGTCACCGGCCGGGTAGCGATGGTAAAACTGGCAGCTGCGTTCCGCCCCCATCGACAGCTTCATCTCATCGATGGGATGGTCGGGACAACTGGCAAACGTGCAATGAGGAAGAGAACAGAGGTTCAAAGCCAAGATTGGAAGGATCAAGAGCCGCATTTGTTTAACAAAACTTGCCATTGTTCCTTCGAGCCCGAATGGAGGGTGCTGAAGACGACGAGGGGACAGGCGACGGGTTGTTGAAGCACACTCTGACGTCCGGCCGGAGATAAAAACTGGCCAAAGCTCACCTGGGCCAGGGCAGTTGGCGATGGTGGCTGCCTACCTAGGGGTCAATGAGAAATGAAAGGCTGGTTCCGTGAGGCTGCAGAGGAACAATATCGAGAACACCACAACCAAATCGCCGGGACAGTTTTCTTTGCATCCAAGAATCTTGAAGCCTGATTTGGAATATCCGTAAATGAAAGAATGGACAATTGAACTGGAGCGAAACCTGGAAGGGAAACGAAAGGCGGAAGTTGCTGCCAAGACCCACGACCACCACGTCCCGGTACAGTTTATTCTCCTCAGAGGCGCCTCGTTGCATCGCGAGCCGCAAGAGCCACCAACCACCGGACACGAAACTGGCCCTTGTCAAGCCCCAATTCCCTTGATCAACTCCACGATTGATAAATAGGATCTAGCGGCGGTTAGCTGGACTATTCACAACCGTTTTCCAGCAAGGCTGAGAACCCTCAAATGATGTCAACGATGTCGAAGAGCGGTCATTGCTTCTTTGGAGGAAGGAGGAATTAAAGTGTAGCTGCCTGTGGCTTGACACCATCACCCAGCGATGGCTTGCAGCTGTGGGTGTGTCTGTCTGTCTCTGAAAGTGCTCGGCTCCGCGTGTCAGGGGTTCACCACCCTCAAGGAGCCCCCTTCCCCCCCTCCACCTGGTGAAAACGCCATCAAAATCCACCGTGCCTTGTCGTCCGAAAATCATTCCGCCATCACGAAAACTTAATCCCCTACGCCGGCGACGTGCGTAATCCTCCTTCTCTGCGCCGTTTCTTTGCGTACAAGTATATGTCCTCGAATTTTGTTTGTTAACGTCACAAAGCAAAGCCAGATGGTGATGGGCATCTGGCCGCAGCCGCAGCCCGTTCAACCGCCCAGTTCGTTCAACATCTCGAAAGCGTGCGCCCATTCGCTTCCGCTCCATGCTGGGTGCGACGGGGAACCACATTGCCGGCTACCCTACTCTTCCCAGTCCTACCTTAATCCCTTCGCGACAGGGGGTCCCAACTTGGGGTGATCGACCCTGAGTGGCCTGGACGTTTCTCTCACACACCATTCCGTTTCCTCTGTCAGCGGGTTTGAAGCGAAAACTGGAAAGACGGTCGTGTTGGTTCATTTCGTTGGTCTTTGTCACAGTTGCATTTTTACAGTTTGCAGTGTGCATCACTGCATCGTCCCACACACGGCAGAATTTCTGTTTTCGTTCTTGGCGAGATGCATTGCCTCGGGGGGTTTTAGGTATGTGTGTGTGTGATTCTGACAATCTATTTCTCACATGCGCTTCTTGTTTCCTCGTGTTCTCTTGTTTCTACAACGTTTGCTAACAAATGTGCCACTATGAAGATTATGGCCAAAACTAGGACGAGGCGTTTTGTCATTTGGGCAACATCAAGGCCGACTACCAACTACCAACAGCACGTAATGTAATATACTTACAGCCTCACCATCACTGGCCTCTCCCCTCCCCCGCATCGTAGCCCAGGCACAGAATCAAGCTTCAAGATCCTACGGAAGCAAGTGTGAAGGGGTCACTGGGGAAAAGGGAAGATTCCGGGACTGTCCGGCCGGAATACGGACGACTGAACCCTTTTGTGCTGTGCTTTGCCACATTCATACATTGGCGACTTGCCCAAGGAGCAGCATCACCAAGGGACCCCTGCAACTCTGGTCAGGGGTGGGAAACAAACCCTTGTCCATCTTTCGCTGGATTGGGTGGTGGTGTGAACTGAGTTCAGTGAACTGACACTCAAAAGAGCATCGAGTGTGTGTGGGAAGGTTGCGTTTTCTTGTTGGGGGCTAGCATGGACTTTGTTCTCTTCCTCAATGAACCAACGTACCGCGTGTGTGTAACACCGATATGGTTTAAACGAGGAGTGCCATGGTGGCCGTCTGGCCCGCGGAAGCAAAGTTGAAGGGCAGCATCAGCACCGTAAAGGGCCGTTTCTCACTGCAGCTCTCACCTCACCTCACGAGAAGCGATGCAGCATTACACTCATCATCTCATTTAATCGTCTTGCCCCCCGCTGGCACTTGTGTCCGCGGCCCTTTTGGTCTTTCCCCCGTCTGAACTTTTCTCTTCTCTTTTTCTTTCTTGTCTTCCCAAGCAAGCAAGCCAAGAACGAGTATTGTGGTTTCCTTCCTTCAATGTCTCTTGTGGCCCGGACGCCGCCGACAACGACGCCAAGAATAATATAACGATGACTTCCTCTTCAGCACTCCGACGACATGCATCCCTTCTCCTCTCAGCGCTCCTCATAATATCACTACAACTCGCCAAGGCACAAAACGATGAGCGACAATGTTTCCTCCCAAACGGCGCCTTGTCCGGCGACAAGCCCTGTGATCCCACCGCGGACCACTCCATGTGCTGCTTCAGCCCGGACCATTGTCTCTCGAACGGCTTATGTATCGACCCTGCAGTGAGGACCAAGGGCACCGATGGCCCCAGCAAGGGCAACATGTACTCGAGGGGAACATGTACCGACAAGACGTTCAAGAGCCCGTTCTGCCCGCAACAATGCACGCTCAGTATGTCACCCAAGATTCCAGCCGCCGCTATCTCCGTCACCCTTCACGTCTGTCCAACCTCTTACTGATACTAACTTGCAACAATAGACCTAGACGAAACCCACACCCCCTACAAAAACTGGACAGCAGAAGGAGTAATGGTATGGGGCTGCAACAAGCAAGGCTACGGCCAACCAGCAGCCTACTGCTGCGAGTCCGTCGCCGTCGAGCAAGAGTGCTGCAGCACCGGCACCTTTTCCCTCCAAGGCGCCACCATCGGCGCCGCCCTCGCCGTGCAAACCTTTGTCCCGTCGTCGGGCGTATTCTCTTCGTCTGGTACCTCCTCCAAGACGACCTCGTCTCCCGCTACCAGCCAACCCACGGCCGCCTCTTCGGGCCCAAGCAGTTCCGTCATCAGCACAATAACCACCACCCGCCCCGACGGCTCTGTCGCTACCATCCCCGTGTTTTCCAACTCCGACACCACCACCCCTCCTCCTCCCGAGAACTTGGCAGCCGCGTCGCCGTCAGGGTTAAGCGACTCCGCGAAAATAGGGATAGGCATCGGCGTTGGCCTCGGCGCCGCCCTCATCATCATCGGCGGATTATTCCTTTACTTTTACCGCCGTTCTCACCCGCCTGTTCCCTCGTCAAACCCACCTTCCTCCCCTACCCACGGGGGTATGAGTCCCTACGGCGGGCAAGGGCCAGAAACAAGCAGTATCCACCACGCCGAATCCGTGACTTCGGGCGGAACATTTGTGAATGGGCGGTACATCTACACCGGGTCCAGCAAGCGGGATGAGTTTTCCACCAAGACAGGCGGGGTGAACAGTGTCACAGAGCTGGATAGCGCGAGGAAGAGCATGAGCGAGCTGGATAATGGCCAGGGGTTGCCGAGCGAGATGTCGACGTGGGAGCACTCCCCCGCGGAACTGGAGGGCCCTGGTGCGGGTTGGGGGAGTTTTCACCGGGAGGAGTTTGATCAGTCCCCCACGATGGGGCAGCAGGGGGTTGGAAGGAGGAGTTATCGGCCTAGTGGGGGGAATGGTGGGGTGATTTAAACGAATGAAAAAAGGAAGTGGTTGATGAGGGAAAAAGGATATTGAGATGGAAGGATAAGTGTATGAATTGGATGGATGGGTCAGGATGGGATGGAAAGGTATTAAGGCACATACTATGGGATTTATATGTTTCTCTCTCAAAGACAGGGCATTATGGGAATTTCTGGGGTCTCTCGATATAGTGGGAGGGATACTTTTTATCATTTGGACAGACTACTTTTGGCTAGATGTTGTATTAAGCTTAAAGACATCAACGGTCATGGCATTGATGGCATCTTTCAACTGGGTCTTGCCTATTGAACCTGTGGCATCATTGAGAACTTTGCAATCCTTGTGAAAAATCTTATACTATCTAGAATAAGTTCATGATGCCAAGATCAAGCAATCCCGTCTCATCAACCATGCACAAGACCATCATGTGCATGAAATAGCTTTAACGCCTCGCATTTCATAACTGCAGGGCAAATCAAGGACGAAGCAACTTACCACCGACGGATGCCATGGACATGTATCCACCCTCTGTTCCACGGTCTATACCTCTACCGGGGGATCATCTATAACTAGCGCGGCAGGGGAGATCATCTGTTTGTGAAATCAGATCTTCCCGCCCAAATTCCAACAGGTTCCCTACCGTATCCAGCTTGAGTTACCCCTTGAAGATACCCGGGGAGGCGTAGGGGTATTATGTACTCTAGGCATGAGGTAATCGAGATTCTGCAGTCGACCTACGTGGCTAGGACGAGCCTGATCATGGACGTTGGATTCAAACTCGCCCATCGAAAAGTCATCCCCCCGCGGCTCATGAAACGGAGTTAGGAATAGTGAAGCAATCCGGCCATGACTTCTATCGTTGTTTTGGGTCGTGTAATGATGACAAAGAAATCCGTCCTCAAATTCGTTCTCAAAATAGTACGGCTTGGGATTCGCAGCCTTGGGTCGTCTAGTGTGCACAACTGGGGCATCTGGAGTCATGGATTCAGTTTTCTGGTGGTAGACTGACAATGTTGCGCGGGTGTGGTTCGGGGAGAGGAGGGGACTTGCATTAGGGTGGGAGTGTCTGGGGTGTGAGTATGCAGGGCGTGATCCTTTTCTACCTACTGAACGCCCTGGATTGAAGCGTTCATGTGTCGAAGGAACACTCTGTGACATGTATGTACATGGCCGAGGTGGGCAGACGGACAGACGTTTTCAGTGGAAAGAACCACGCCCTGAGGCGAGGGTTACATCGTGATGGTAGACAAGGCAATTGATATTCGTGCACTAGTCTTGGAACGGGAATAGTGTATAATTGTGAGTGTGTAATTTATGGGTATATGTGTGTAATTTATGGGTAACGTACATGCATAGCGAGCCGCGCATCATAGCGAGTCGCGCACTTTTCACCAACCTCCCAACTTTTATATAAGTCAATCCAACCACATCATAC
>MU864638.1:0-18727 GCA_033296905.1 Podospora australis
TGCAGTGAACTGCTCCTCATCTGTCACCAAGCCGCGGAATTTCTGATAGAGCTCTTCTCGTTTTAGGTCCTTCGTCGTTGCTCCGTCTCCTTGTCTGGGATTTTTTTGTCCGCTTCGAAGGCCTTCGCAACATTCTATTTGATAAGTGATGTCCAATTAGCAGAGTGGAAAGAAGTTGGATGAGGTCAGGACCTGCACCACAGATTATATTAGTCTCAGTGCAGTGTCCTCAGACATCGATGCAGTTGTCGCTGTGTTGAAAGCATTGGGACGGCAAGAGAGACGCAGCAAAACAACGGGGCACTCCCCTGGTCAGGCACCCCCCGGTCAGGCAGTCCCTGGTCAGGCAATTCTGGCAATACTCAGCAAGCAACACTACCTAGTATGCATCTAATGACAATACGACTGTGTCTCTCCACCGTTACTGATGAATCTTCTCTTGGGCTAGCCGATGCTGCCCAGCGAGCACAGACGCCTCCCATTTGGGCAGTCCCCTTCGAGAGAAACCAAGATTTCTTGGGACGAGAGGATGTTTTGACGCAACTCCTAAACATGATACCTCCATCCAATAGCAGACATCACTACCAACTTACCACTATTCAAGGCCTTGGGGGCGTGGGAAAGACGCAAATTGCCATCGAAGTCGTCTTTCGGATCCGTGAAAAATACCCTGATTACCACATTCTCTGGGTCCCCGCTATGGATGCTGGCAGTTTCAAGAATGCCTATAGATATATTGGCCTTGAATTACGAGCCCCAGGAATCGAACGGAATGATGCCAACGTGACAAAATTAGTCAAGGACGCGCTGAGTCATCCAAGAGTCAACAACTGGCTCTTGGTCATTGACAACGCCGACGATACAGATCTTCTTTTTGGTACTACACGTTTCGTTGATTATCTCCCTTCAAGCCCTCAAGGGTCCGTTGTGGTGACCACCAGAAATCATGAGGTCGTCGCCAAACTCAACACCCGCCAACATAACAGAATAGAAGTATCGGAATTCAGCAGGCAAGACGCCAGGATACTTCTAGAGAACCATTTACGGCCAGAGCAGATTTCCGATACCCGCAGCACAGATGCTCCGCTTGACTTGCTGGCGGACCTTCCGCTTGCTATTAAACAAGCAGCCGCTTTCACAGACAGAACTTGTATGTCAACAACTATGTGCCTGGAATATTGTCGGTCGAACGAGAGCACAGAAATTCAGCTCCTCGGCAAAGAATTTGAGGACCAAAGGCGGTGTAGAAGCATTCAAAACCCAATCGCAACAACTTGGCTCATCACATTCCGCCATATTTCCCGAGATAACGCTCTTTCTGCTCGATTACTGAAGCTCATGTCTTGTGTAGCCCCAAAAGATACTCCAAGAACATTTCTCAATATTGCCGATACTACGCCGCTGGACATAGAAGAGGCACTGGGTCTCCTGAAGGCATATTCATTTCTAAGTCAGCGACCAGAGATAGAGTCATACGACATGCACAGACTGGTTCGACTGGCCATGCGAAACTGGCTGATTGTAAGAGAACAACTAGGATCTTGGATTAAGATGGCAGTACAGAATCTGATGGTTCAACTTGGCTGGCCTCTGCTTGAGGACAAGGGTAGCCGGTCTTTCCTTGAGGACATGGATATCTGGCAGCGGTACGTCCCGCATGCTGAGGCACTTTTTGAGTCCAAAGAGAATTTCTTGGATGATGAAGATGCTTCCTCCCTAGGGTGGTGTTATCACCACGCCCACCGCTACTCTGAGGCCGAAATTATACGGCGACAGGCATTGGCTACGACAAGAGAGCTTTACGGGGTGGAGCATTTCAAAACGACAGTCGCAATGGAGAACCTGGGAAGCACATTGTTGAAGCGGAAAAAGTATTCAGAATGCCAGACTCTCTTCCAGCTGACATTAGAGCTCCGAAAGAAATCACAAGGCCCTCAGCATCCTGACACACTGAACTGCATGGCACGGCTTCGAGATTCGCTTCACGGACAGAAAAGATATCGAGATGCAGAGAGGCGTTGCAGGGCGTTATTATATTTACAAAAGTCAATACTAGGCGAAGAGCACATGGATATGGTCACGACTATGTATTACCTTAGGTCATCAGTATTCCGGCAGGGCAGGGATCATGAAGCAGAAACCATCCTCGAAGAGCTATCGCCTTTACACAAGGCAAAACTTGGCGAAATGGATCCGGCTATGCTCTATATGACACATGAAATTGCTTTGTCAATATTCTACCAGCGAAGGTATCAGGAGGCGGAAATTCATTTCCAAGAGCTGTTGCCTTTACACAAGACAGTACTTGGGGAAGAGCACCCGGACACGATTCACTGTTTACATGCACTGGCAGACTCAGTAGCCTGCCAGAAGAGATTCTCAGAGGCCATGGAATTGTACGAAAAGGTAGTAACGCTCCGAACTAGGACGTTTGGAGCTGAACAGCCGAATACATTGAAGGCCATCGCCGGCGTCGAATGGGCGAAGGATTGTCTTCGCTGTGAAGATTCAGTGGGAGAACACGAGACCGAGTCTGCCTGAGACGAGGGGAATACATGGCTATGTGTTCCCATGAAAACTATATCTCCACTTACAACGTGTTATGGTTTGCCGATTTCCCCGCCAGCTGCTGGATCCATGCCTTCCCATTAGGGGCCGTTGATAGAAAGAACGGAAGACGAAGCTGAAGCCGACGAGGGTGACCGAAAGAAAGAGCATGGGCGAGGATCATGGGAAAGAAGTGGCAGTTGGCTTGAAGAAAGCCGCTGGCTGGATGCCTATAGGCTATGGCTGGTATTTATTTACCCTCGCAAGGCGGAATACGAGGCCGTAACTTTTCCGCTAAACACCCACCAAGTCAGTCTGCCATGCGTTCAAATAAATACTAGAGGCATATAAGAAGAAACAAAACGCATTAAAGCTTATCAATATTGCTTGCTATCAAGTTTAGTAACATATAAAGTAGAATTGAGCAGGTGTAAAGGGTTCAGTTTAAGGCGTTTGGTCGAAAGAGCATGCCCTCAAACTCTTCCATATTTCCTTCCCTCTCATTATGTGTGCGTGATCTTCCCGCTCAACGCCTGCAAATATTACCATTCACGCCTGTAAAGTTCTGCCCATACACATGCAGAATCCGATCATACATGTCTTCTTTTTGTCTAGATGTATTCAATGGTTTCGATATTATATAGCAGCCATATCAGATTGTGTGAAATAGGTACCCGGTTGACATCTGCTCATTGGAAACGATCAAGCCCTAATTTTACTTGCTATCAGTCTGCAGAATACCTATGGAATCTGTGACAACTGACAATGTAGGCATTTGGTCGGCAACCTTAATTTCGCGGAAGGGTATTAATGTTCGTCATCGCACACATTTCAAATTTTCTGTCTCTCTCCCTCTTTCACTCACCCAACAGTCATCATACCTATTACCCCTCCATTTCAATTTTCTCTCTCTCCCACTTATTGTCCTGAAGAGATACGGCAAAAGGATATCCTTGCCTGCAGGCAAGCAACTACCCCTGTATACTGTACGACATCTCCCAACATTCATCATCCCTACTGCTCCGCCTCCAAGTCCAAGTTATCACGATAGTGGCACTAGGTTCCCCCGCACCGAATTCCGGCCAGAAATACAGGCCGATGGAATCGGTCATTCCGAACGGCGAGGGGGATTCGGTTGAGGCACCATGCGAATGCGAATGCAGGAAAGAATCGGCGGTGCCGGTGGTTCGATCTCAGACTTCCATCACGGTAACTCAGGCCATCAATGTCCTGAAGTTGTGGTGGGCAACCATTGCCGCGACCATTTTGATGCTGGGGGTTGCTGGTCTATATGTGCATCTTATCATGCGGGCTGATCAAGGCGTGGTGGATTTCCTTTGCATAACTTTGCCATTTATGGTTTTTGTATACCTGATTGTTAAGCGAATAGGTTAGGTAGTTAGTCGATGATATTCTCTTCAAAGATACGGAGTATCTCTTTCATAATCGGAGAACAATTTTCCCAGAAACGTTCGGATTTCAGCAGGCTTCTGATGCCCCGGCGGGGATGCATCGGTGCACACCCGGACAGTCCGGCCCCACTTACGGAGGTATGACCGGCTTGGCACGCTTTACCTGAATGGGCAACCAATGTGGTCTTGGCACGACGGCCAGGGGTTCGCATCCTTTGAGCTGGCGACAGGGGAGGCTATCACCCCAACGTCCCAACGACAGTTCTCACTCTTACGAAGCACCCTGCAGCTCCTTTTCCTGCTCTTTCCAGAGGCACACTACCATCCTTCCCATTCTGCTTCTCAAACTCGAATCCCCTCTGCTTGATCCGTCTTTGCCGTGTCAGATCCTTATCTCCTTGTGGTTAGCACCGCGACGACTCTCTCTGTGACATAATTACTTTACTCTGTCAGGCCATATCAATATCTCAAGTCAACATGTCTCCAAGGGGAAGCCCCAAGTCCAATTCTGGGGAAGCCGGTCCTTCAAAACCCGCCAGCAACCCCTTTATCATTGTCGATACAACCGCCAAGATCGACCCAGCTGCAAGGAAACAGATCCGTAGCCATGTGATGCGGGGAAAGAACCGGAAGCGTCACGGTGTAGACCGAGAGAAGGTCGCACCCGGTTCGTGGATTGGCAACCAACCCGGCGGGGCTCCCCCGGATAGTCAAGCCGTCGTCGAGCTACCCAACCTGAGAATACCCAGGAGGGTGGGAAACGACATGAGCCATCTCCAGTTTATCGAAACGATGGATCCATACATGGTCGACCTTACGTTTCAGTGGTTCTCCATCCTCAAGCAGGCAGCTTATCCAGTGGAGGCATGTGTTCAGCCCGAGCCGCAACAATGGGTCGAACCTCTTGCATATGACCGAGCCTACACCCACTCGATTCTCTTTGCTACGCAGGCCTTCTTCGACTGGGCAAGAGAAAAACGGTTCAGCAATATCGTCTTTGGCCACCTCAATCGCTGTATCAGTAGCCTCCGCGAGAACCTCCTCGACAATGAACGCGCAGTTTCCGATTCCACCATTGCCACCGTGATCACGCTCGGCTTGATGGCTGACCTCATTGGAGATGTTGAGGCTGAACGCAAGCACGTCGAGGGACTCTACAAACTTGTACAACTGCGCGGCGGCATCCGGCAACTTTCTCACAACCAGCAATTGCAATCGAAAGCGCTGAGGTGAGATCCATCGTTAGTTCCCCTTTCCATGTCTGAGCCTGCATACTAACCCGTCTTTCTCAGAACCGATCTAGGCCTGGCAATAAACACCGGCTCCAAACCCCTCTTCTTCTCGGAAGGATTCTCCTGGGATGCCTACCTCCACAAGCCCAAGCCGTCAGAGGCGTCTCAGCCCACGGCCCCATCACACACCACCACTCTCTTTGATCGAGACCAACGCCTACTAAACGTGTACTTTGACCTTCAAGAATTCTCCCGCGCAGCAAACATTGCCTTCCAAACCGGCGTCAAGATGGGAGGCGCTCAGTTCCAGGAAACACTGGTGTCGGTACAATACCGACTGTTAGCGCTCCAGCACGAGCATGATAGCATACACAAGCCATTCCCAGAGATGCTCGTGTCTCTCGGCATGCTGGCTTTTAGCACCACCACTTTTCTTCAGATCCGCGCCCTACCGCAAAAATACCATCATCTCGAAAAGCAATTACGAGATGCGGTACAAGCATTGAGGACAAACGATGCTGAAGAGAGTCAACAAGAGCAAGTAGAGCTCACGCGGCTGAAGCTGTGGTTCCTTATGGTCGCATGCATTTCCGTGCTAGGAGGACCGGAAGACGAGGCGGTTTTGATACCGGCTACAAAAGAGGTGTTGGGTAAGCTGGGTCTGCTGACTTCGCCGTGGTCAGAGGTCAGGGATGTGTTGAGGGAGATCATGTGGATTGACTGGGTTCATTCGAACTACGGGCAGGCATTCTTCCGGAAGGTTATTTCTTCTGAGGATGTTTGAAGTTATATTGCCCTCTCACCCAGCGAGCCTTGGATTGGAGGAGGGTGGTGAAATGCCTGAAGCCAATTAAGTTGTTTGAAGAGGTCCCGTTGTGGCCAATTTTCGACCTCACAACGCACATCGACCATGCATCCTCGAAGCTGGTTGTTACAGAAACAAAAAGTGTTCGGTTGCTTGGGTTAAATGGTCCTAAAAATTGTTTGTTTCTTTCTTTGACATTATTCTATGTACAAGACGCCAATTTTCGGAGCGGCAAGTCAATGACGTGGTGAACCGCTTCCACCCCCATGACCCCTCCCGCTGTCACGTCAGCTGCCTGATTGGCCGTTGGGCAGCACTGTCCGCCAGCACACAACCACCATTCCAGAGCCCAACCATTCAAACTTCGACCTCCATAAAAATAAAATATTTCCAGTTTTTTTGCAGCAAACTTTCTGGCAGCTTCGGTTATCCAAAGACATCTTGACTGCAGTTGTCACTGCACAACCGACAGAATGCTCGTCAATCCAGCCCACTACTCCTCCTCCCAAGGGCCCTTCCACCAACCATCACCCCCGCCCCCCCAAGCAGTGGAAGTGGACCCCTTCCAGTCCCTCTATGACTCTCTCGCCAACCTGACCCTTACGGCGACAGCCAGCCCACTACTACTACCACACTCTTCCACCACTACTCCCAGCAACCACAACGCATCTGCTGCTGCAGAAGAAGAAGCAATAATCCCAGATGCTGCCCCCATAGTCTCGCTACCTTTGTCCTCTCGGAATGACGACACCACGCCCCCACCAATACCAGTCAACATCATCTTTCCCCCGGGGGACAACGTAGTCTTCGCCCACTCCTCCTACTACCGGCAGTTTCGCGAACAACTCCCCAGCGTTCTCCATGTGCGGACCCAAGCTATCCTCTCCGCGGGGCGTCTCCCCTTACCCTCCCCTTCTTATCTCATTCCCTTTCCCGGCCAGGGGCTTCTAGCCCATTATGGACCCGACAGTAATGTCACTGCGACCGAAGGCAAAAATCTCTTGCTTCTGAGGCAAATCTTTAAGAACGGAGAAATTCCCGTTCCCGAAGTTTACGGGTGGAGAAGGGACGCGGAGAACGGGGAGCGGGTGGTGTATACCTCTCTCCCGCAGGGCAACACCCTTGAAGACCGATGGGGTGGGTTGACCGACGTCGAGAAGACAAGTGTGTGCGAGGAGTTGAGAGGTATTGTTAGGACTTGGCGGAGGTTGGAGCAGGGGGATAAACATCGCGGAAGGGAAATCGTTGGTATGTTATATGTCTTCTCCCTCTCTGCAGGGAAACAGGAAACTGACAGAAAGCAAAAAAATAGGCAGCATAGACAACACCCCCCTCAACGACCAGATCTTCCGCCTCCTGCCCAACACCAGCAACAGTAAGATGACACTTCCCCCACCGGGGCCGTTTCCCAATGTATCAAACTTCCACAGCTACTTCGTCGCCACCGCCGTTGCTATCTCGCAAAGCAGACATGCTCGCGCTGGAAATCAGGCCGGAGAAGTGAACTACCAGCCTCATCATCTGTTGCCGGACAATGTCCCCATTACGTTCACCCACGGCGCGCTGCACCCGAGAAATGTCATCATTTCAGAGGGGCCAAACCCAAGAGTGGTGAGTATTATCGGCTGGGAGCAAGCGGGGTGGTACCCAGCGTATTGGGAGCTGTGTAAAGCCCGCTGGGAGTGCTCGCAGAGAAAAGGTCTGGCCAGCGACTGGGAGACGAGGTACCTCCCTGCAATCCTGAATCTGGATGGGTTCGGGCTGGAGATGCAAGGGTGGAATGGGCGGGCGTTGTGTCAGTATTGGGATTACTTTGTTGGGTTGATGCATCAGTGGGAGTAATTGACCTTGGACATGGGTGTCTCTGCTTTTGTGGTTATCTGGCATACTTTGGCGTTTGGGATTTATCCAGCATAGGAAATGTTAAAGGTTGCATATGGAATCGTCTCAGCAGGTGCCTAGGGCTAAGATAGACCTGCGCAAATTTTCGGGTTAGTAGTTCTAGGTATCCAAGGCTGAGCACATATGAGATAGTTGATCAGAGGCCAGTTGCGAAACAGGTCATAGATTGTCGGTTATGTACCGTTCACACTTTCCACCGAAAATCAAAGACGGGTACCAAACCCAGCACAACCTCGCCTCCTGTCTTGGTAGGTGGGCGAACAAATACCTCGGTGATAAAATCAAAAGACAAACGAAGTTCCGTTCCCCTTACCTAGAGTATCTCAGGTGGGTGTCTCAACCGATACTGCCTATCAAACCCCAATAAAGCAAAGGAAACTGGAAATAACCCGTTTTCACCTGACCAACTGGTTTTCTCTCATCACATTCCTCATGCTTTCCAAGTTCGGGCTACCACTCTCACTTCAAGAATAAATAAACCAGTCTCTAGAAAACCAAACACCAAATCAACCTGATTCCACACCAGACAATAATCGATTCGCCTCTTCTTCCACTCTGAGAATTCCAACCCGATACAGCCAACCATTATATCACAATAGGTAGACTCCAAAAAGTCAACGTACCTATCAATTCAGAAACAAGTTCCTTCCAGGCCCCTTAGGTAGGTAAGTCAGGTCAGGTCAAGTACAATACCTCCCCCCATGATCCGAACAACCCACCCCGCCATGATCCGAGCACCACCTCCCGCCATTGTCGCTGCAGTACGCTCCCCCATGGTCACTGCAATATTGTCCGCCGTGGTCACTGCACATGAACCCGCCGTTTGTCGAGCATAAAATCCCGCCCATGTCGCTGCAGAACCACCCGCCTCTGGTACTGCAGCAGTGGCCCTTGGAATGTTCTAGCCGTTCTCGCTGGGTGGGGGTAAGGTCCCAAGGTTTTTGAGGGGGCAAAGAGGGCTGCATGGGGGGTTGGGGCGTGTAAGGCTGCTGTTGTTGGGTGAACGGGGTAGATTCGTTGTTGCTGCGGGAGGAGGATGTGCTTGACCGAGTTGATAGTATCGGGGTTTGCTGCTGATGCGACTCGTAGAGGTGATGTTGAGCAGTGGAGGCCTCGTAGGAAGGGGGAGGGTCGTGGTGGAGTTGTGCATTCCATGCTTCAGTCTCCGGGGAGATCTTGTTGTCCCTAGGGTTTGAGGGGGACATAGCTTTCGATGACGTGGACTGTGAAAGCGAACAATTGTGAAAGTCAAATGCAAGTGCTGGGCACAGATCTTCAAAGGCGAGTACTGCCACCGATGTTGGGAGATTCGATGCAATAAATGACAAAGATTGAAGAGATGATTCGGAGTGCAAGGTCAAAAGACTAAGGAAACCAACCAGAGGTTTTATGACCTGTTCTAGTGGCATGATGGCTCAAAGAGACAGGGAGGGCTGCCTCCGACTGATATCACATGATGGTGTGGTGTTCGCAGCGAATCAGCTGAAGCAGACGCGCGTCAGGCACACTGCAGTCAACTGCCATGGGTGTTGGGTTCGGGGTATAATTAGGCCGACTTCACTTTTTGTCGACTTGACAAAAGTTTCTTTGATGTATGATGGCTTCTAGAGGCCGGCTCTGGAATGGGCAGTTCTGGATCAGGTAATTTTGCCAGAGAACAATGCAATGTTGGTGATCCGCCAACCCCTTCGAAATGAGAATGTTATGAAGAAGAGGGAGCATATGCACGTTGTCATCAAACCATACTGTAAACCGGATGAGAATGCCAGTAACTGGCGGATTTCATCCCAAGAATGGATTGATCCGAAGATAGCAATCAAGAGGGGTGGCGTTAGACTGGTCATAGAATGCATCTGTAGCCTACAGCTATGTTAGCACTCTTCATATTCGGTAACTTCAGAGGTAGTATCCATACCATGTAATCCCAATCTTGCATCAGAAAGCTGGGGCCGAACCCTACAGTCACCATATCAGTGACACTTGCTTCCGTGATGCTGTCGATGGTTGGCACGCTTTCGGTTTGCCCATGCGGGGAGAGTGGTAAGCTCTCGAAGAAGGTCAAACTGCGATCTTCAGCCTCCTCCGCCGTTTTCAGGACCGCTGCCGAGATTTCTTCCTCCGTGGCCCCTTGTTGCATGCATTGCACCTGCGTGTTCACCATGCAGGTGAACAAATATCCCTTCATGTTTGTCTCGCCAGCCTCAATACAGTTCCAGGTCCACACTTTTGAATCCTCCAGCACCTGAACCAAGTCCTGGCGGAGACTGACGGGACCGAGACCCTCTTCTTCTTGAAGCTGAACCTTGAGGTCGCTAGCAATGATGATATAGCTTTGCATAGCGAGCGTCCGGAAGAAACCCGATCCGCAGGTCACCAAGCGTGACAACACATCTTGGTTATCAGGCATGGGCTCTAAAGGGTCGAGTTGTGACGGAAAGGCTGCACGCCAGACCCGAAGAGACGCCTCGACTGTCACTTTCCTCGAATACTCAAAGGCCGTGTCGTGCAGGGACACACCGAAGAAGGGCAGATGCAGTGCCAAGAAGTACCGACGCATGATCAAGTCAAGGAGACGAATGTCATAATCGGATGTATCGGGCATACGGTCGCTCAATGATGGTGACTTTCGTGCTTGCATCACCCTGCTCTTCATGGCTTTGTATGCTGTCCGCAACGCCGTGTCTAGTTTCAAGGTCTCTTGGTAGACGCCCCGGGAAGACAAGTCATTCAGAAATTTAACTACTGCCAGTCGTTGTGGAAAGGTCGTCCTCAAGGCAATTGCTGCACTGGTCTGCGTGTGCACACTTTCTGGCTGTGGCACCAATATGTCCCCAGCGAGAACATCGTCGTCGTAGTTTCTTGGCGGTTCTGCATCAAAGTCATCAAGTCCAATCAATGGTGCACCGCCCGCGTTCAAACTAGACTGTACGGCTAGTTCAAGAATAGTGTTCCACAATCGGCGACGCATCTCCGCGGCCAACGGAGTGCTCTTGGGCGCAGAGTGAGTAGGGTCCCGGTGTAGACCCATGAACATGGCGGTTCTGATCAAAGACCCGGCAGCAGCCCAAATCATGTCTTCGCCGACACCTGTCGCCTCACGGGCTATCAGAAGTAGAATATTGATCTGGATCGTCTGGATTCCCATCCTGTGCTTAAACTCTGGCCGCGAGAGCCATGTCTGTGCTTCGTATATCCACCGTATCGCATCTGTCCGCAAAGAAAAGGTTGAATCGTAGGTTGCTGCACCAATGGCAAGAACCATTTTGACTAGCATCACGAACGACGTGTCGGAACGGGTATTAGAGGGCTGCCAGAGAGCTTCATACTCTTGCCTGAATGAAGGGATATGAAGAACTCGGTATAGTGTTTCTGTCGATCGGAGATAACACTCCACCAAGTCATCGGAGGTGCTCTTTAGGGGAAGGTCCACGGTTGGGATGCAGGGCCTACCAAGAAGGTCAGGACATCGCAATGAATACTTGGAGGGTTTGATGGCACACCTACCATGGAGGAGAACGCTGGGCCTTGATGGCTCTCGCGATAGCTTTGCATTGTTTCAAGCCCCTGTACACTTTCGATGACTCGTCATTGACATGCTGTTTGAGGATATCAAACATATCCTTGAGCTGGTACATGTCAGCCAATCTTTCCCAGTGCAAAGTAAAGGATTGATACCCACAAGTGAGACCCCATTAAACCAATGACTTTGCCCAAAGAACCGCGTCTTGTGGGCCACACTGCGCGTCACCAGCCCTGGTTGGCGATTTTCCCGATGAAAGTGAAACGTGCCAGCGATACCGACCGTGGCAGTCTCGACGTGCGATCCTCGGGCAGATGCCGCAGGAGATGCTGTAGATGACAGGGACAGGCCAGTTGTCGTTTGGTTTTTGGGTACTTCAACATGATACGGAGGACCCAAGGGACACTGCGCGTGAGCGAAACTTGTCGAGTCAACAGACGGTGGAATCATGATCCCGGGGTGATCAAGCAGTGTTGCCCCATCACTAAACGACGCATGGTCTCCATCCGTACCGGTAGAGCTATGCGTCGATGCCGATGCAGCAGTGGTTGGGAGCCTCGAAGGTCCATCCCTATACACACAGGTGGCATCCTTCGATTTCGAACAGTGATTGCACGGGCTCTTTCGATCACACCGTACTTTGCGTTTTCGACAAAGAATGCAGGATCTGGATACGCGATGGTCAGTCAGTGGGCCACAGTGACATATCACCTCGCACTTCTTGACTTCCTAAACCCGAGTGATGAACGGGGATAAGGACAAGGACTGTTGAGTCATCTTTCAGACGTCAACTCACATTGCTGGGCGTCTTCGCCGGCGGGGTACTGGCTCCGAGATGTCCATCATCCAAAATCTTCGCCGAGATATCGCTCGGAAATCCGAATTGATGATGAAACCTCCAAAAAAACAAAAGAGTCCAAAAGACGTGATGGATTTGACCTTAACAAGGAGCTCGGCAAATTGATCTCGGGATATTCCTTCGCTCTCGGCAAATTCATTCAGCTCTTTATGCCGTCCACGCATATTACTCAGCTCTCAAGTACGAGTTTCCCCCCAAGGCATCTCCCAACCAACCAACCACACCTGCAGCCCGACAGGGCAGTGATAGGCCCATACCGACTGACTCCTTCCCGTCTTTTTGCGGCGTGATTGCAACCTCACAAGGCAGTGTGCCTGACAACCTTGGAACCGGTATTCCTGAGGACCTTGTGCATATTAACCCCCCCCTTGCACAAAAGGCCGAGCTGCAGTGCCTATCTCCGCTAACACCGCCCTGAAAAACACCACCTTACCGAAAATGCAAAGACCCGGTCATTTTTCGAACGGGATCATCGCCGGGGCTGCGCGGTCCACGAAAAAGGATATAAACATGTAGCCAAGACCTGTGTCCCCTTTTTCTTATCAGATCAAACTGCATTCAACTCAGCCCTATCTTGGCCAAGATCATACTCATGATGGCCTCATCTAACGTTGATACCCCGTCCGCCAGGACAAGCTTAGAAAAGAAGCGACAAGAACCCAACAGTACATCATCACCGCTAGACACCGACACAGAAGCCCAAGCCATCCCCATAGACGAGAACACCACCACAGAAAAGTCTCCAGAAAATGCACCTGACGGTCCGCCAGTCTCCCCCTACGGCCCCGCTCCAGACGGCGGTTACCGCGCGTGGATGGCCGCCGCGGGAGCAGCCTGCACATTCTTCGCCTGTCTCGGCTTCCTCAACTCCTTTGGCGTCTTCTTCGAGTACTACATGTCCCACCAACTCAAGACCGACTCCCCCGACAAAGTCGCATGGATCGGTTCCTTGACTGCATGCATCCAGTTTCTCGCCGGTGGCATTAGTGGGCCAATGTTTGATCGCTACGGCGTCATCGTACGTCTTCTCCCCCCCCCTTCCCCTTTCATTGTCCCCCAGCATACTAACTTTCCGTCAAGGTAATCTACGCCGGCTCCCTCACGTACATCCTCTCCATCATGCTCCTCTCCCTCTGCACGCAGTTCTGGCACTTCATGCTCGCCCAGGGCCTGCTCATGGGCTTAGGGTCAGCCATGATGCAGATCCCCGCCTTCGCCGTGGTATCTCAATACTTTGACAAGAAACGCGCTGCCGCCCTAGGGATCGTCATCTCTGGGTCCTCCATCGGCGGAGTTGTGTTTCCTATCGCTTTATCAAAGATGCTCAACGACTCGTCCCTCGGATTCGGGTGGTCAGTCCGCATAATGGGCTTCGTCATCACCCCCCTTATGGCATTCGTTTGTTTCGCCCTAGTCCCCCGTCTACCGCCGCGCAAAACCCAGTTTTTCATCTGGAAGGCATTCACCGAGCCGAGATTTGTGTTACTCGTCACAGCGGTATTCTTCGCCATGCTGGGGCTTTTTACCCCGCTGTTCTACATCCCTTCGTATGCAGTCTCCCGGGGGATTGAAGTTACGCTCGCAAGTTATCTGCTTGCGATCGTCAACGGCGCGTCAACCTTTGGGAGAATCATCCCGGGTTTTCTGGCGGATAAATACGGAAAACTAAACGTTTTCGGGATCGGGACGGTTTCCATGGGGATCGTCACCCTGTGTTTCAACAGCGCTACTTCCACGGCGGGGTTGGTGGTTTACTGCATAGCTATTGGGTTTACCTCTGGCACCATCATTTCCGGACAGAGCGCGGCGTTCTCAGTTTGCGTGGAAAACCCTCAGAACCTGGGGACGTATATCGGGATGGGATTATCAGTTGGATCGATTGCCTTGTTGATTGGGCCGCCCATCAATGGTGCGCTATTGGACAAGTACGGGGGGTACTTGGAGGTGTCGATTTTCAGCGGAATCATGTGCTTGGTGGCGGGCGTGGTGGTGTTTGGGAGTAAGTTGGCCACGCCTCAGGGGTTATTTGGGCGGGTGTAGATGGAACACTTGGAAAAGGATATAAGCATAGAGTGTTTTTAGTTTGAGTTTGGACATACAATCTGCTCTTGGGTACGGTCTCTTGTATAAAAGGGGTGAGGGTTTTTCGTTTGTAAAGAATGTATTTTGGGTTCAGCTACATATCCACTCCTCGGCTTTGTATAGTACAAAAATAGAAGATAGCCTTCGTGGCGTACAGCATATTGGCATCTTACTACCTAGCTTTCGCTGGTTTTGAGCCTGTGAGACTTGGAAGGGGGGAGTTCACTGCAAGCGAAACAGAGGTTGGCGACTGGATGATGGCACAAAATCAATTCACCATTGAGTAGAAGTTGTTAAATGTTCAGATATAGAAGTTGTATTGTACTGCCTTGCAGTCTGTACCCACTTTCGGTGCAGGTTGTAACAAATAGCTATTATAACTGTCGTTGCCCTTGCAAAATCAAACTGAATATGTAAGTCCAATTATCTTTTAAGCTTTCCAAACTCCATATACGCTCTATCTCCTTTTATTACATAAATAAGAGTTTGCCCCCTGAAGTGGACTGCGAGGTCGTGATAAGAGACATCGCACGGCCAACAAGTTGCATAACGGGAGCGGACTCAGGACCGGCAACCTGAGCAGAACGGCTAACAACATGCGCGGAGGGAACTGCAACTTGGGTCGAAGCCTCGGGCTCAAAGTTTGGTGGCGAAGGCAAGATGGTCGAATCTATATTCTTGAGTTAGCAACAAGTCACCTTGAAGATTAAGCGAGAACAGAGGCCGGGACGTAGCTTTCTGTGACGGCAGGAGCGACTGGACCGCAATTGCCAATCGAACTACCTTCCCAAAAGGATGCCTCGATTCCAAGACTGCCTTGGAGATCGAGTATTGCGGTATATGTACTGTTGCGACGGCTGACTGGGTCAGGGCCTACTGACCAGCCGTCACACTTTCTTAGTAACTTGTCCGGCATTACCTGGCTTGCACGTAGTTTTCTCTCTGAAGTTCATATACTGCCCTAGAACGTAGTCGAATTCCGCCTCGGGATTATTGGCTGTATCCAACTTAGCGATTAAGTCGGATGGGAGGGTAAGCTTTTGACGAGGCTCGGTCATCTTGCTTGAAAGAGGGTGCTTTATGATGGGTATTATCAGATTAAGGTAGTCGATTGAGTAAAGGAGGGAAGATGGATGGCTATTTAATACAGCGAGTAAAGGGGAGAGAGCGAGCTTTTATACTCGGGTTGTGACGGACTTGCGATGGAAAGCAGGTCTTCAACATATATATGGTGCAATTCGAAAGATCCAACCAATCGTGGTGTAGATTTTCGACATCCTTTTGGAAGGTTACCGCATTGGTCAATCGCATCGCTATGCGAGAGCCGTCACAGTAATATTCAATAAGCTGAACCGTGATGTGACGGCAGGGTAGAATCTACAGGCTGAATGGGCGCACTGATGGAATTCTGACTGTATTGTCTAAAATACTAAGATAAAGAAGAAAGGAAAAGAAAGAAGAAGAAGATGATCCCAGTGAGTGGAAGGGGCTGGACTGGATGTACACTCCAAGTGGATGCGGCCAATCAAATCCATTTGCCGGCGCACAGACCACTCCACCGAATATCCAGGAAACGGGAATGTCATGGAGAGTGCCGTGACACGTGAGTTACGAGACTGTACATGTGATTGGAAGTCGCTCTGAACCTTGAACGCCGCGTTTCAAAATCTGCTTCTGACCGCGGGAAACGCACTAGCCAGATGTGCATTCCCGAATTGCCGCGTTGTCTTCATGCATGAATAGATAGGAGTTGTTGCCTGATGGATGACTCGGAGGACAGGAAGAGACCGCGAAAAGCAATGCTATGTTTCGTAGCCTACCTAAACATTGCTATGTTTATCCCTGCTAGACTTCTAGAATAAAACCAAGCGTCTAAAAACATTATTGCCTAAATCTTTCCCGATAAAACTCCCTTACTTCCTTGTTGCCCTCCCTCCTCGCCATCAAGCCCCGGGGGTCACCCTCTATCTTAAGTCCATCAAGACTCCTCACTCTCGACACGGCGACGTACACCTGGCCCTCTTCGAACGCCCGTGTGAGATCGACAATGCCTTTGCCGACGGTGATGCCTTGCGCCTTGTGAATGCTCATTGCCCAACCGGCAGTCAGGGGTATCTGAGTCCTGCAGAGTACCGAAGGGTTGGATTGTGTTAGGAAATCGTTTGCGTCCCGGCTGTAAGTATCAAGGTCGCTGTCTGTGGATAGAATCTCGCTGCTCCTTTCATAAGCCGAGCACTCGGGATAAATAACCTCGGTATTACCATTGTCGAACTGGACGACAGGAAGGGCCTCGATGGGATGTGTTGGGGATGTGGCGTACCGGAAAAGCTCGTTATTGATAATATCAGAAATATAATCGCCCTTCGGACCAAACATGGACCTTTTTCTCCGAAGAGGCAGCTTGCCGTCGTCTACGGAAGCAAAATCGACGACGACGCCCTGGCTTCCATTAACTAGGCCCCTACTGATGTCGATGTTTGAGAGCAATATCACCGGCATGCCAGCCTTGAGGCATAAAAATGGCTCATATTTGTCCTCTCTTAAAGCAGCTAGCGTACCGTCAGCCCGTCTCTCGCCTTGGCTTTGAAGGCGTGGATGAGCTCCCTCATTCCAATGGAACGAGTCTCGAGCGATAAAGTCATAGGGTGGAGTTTTTAACTCCCGCAGCTTGTCGGCGTTGTATCGGGCCACCTCGGAGCGGGTAGGATACAACCTCACCGCGTTCGTCAAGTCTTTCGTTTTCCGGCTAGGGTCCATAAGCACCATGACGTCATCGTAAGTGAGCGTACCAGAACGAACTCTGTTGAGAATATCGATGAAGACCGGGTCTCCTGCCTGCCGGTGGATCTGCCTCAACTCAACGTGGGCAAAGCCAGCGTTGTCCCAGACCTTGGATTGGAAGGCCCATTTGTGGGAATCAGGCCAGTTTCCGTGGCCAGACGGGCAGCGATATCTCGTCTCGCCCGGCTGGCGCTCCTTAAGAAGCTGCGAGCCGCATTTGATGCAGTACTGGAAGGGACGTACGGGCGGCAATTGGAAAAAGTCCCCAGTAGCGATGATCTGGCAGCCTCCGAAAGCAGACTGCCGGATGGTTTGGACGTGACTCCATCCCAGGTGCGAGCTTGCGTGTGCCCTGGCCTCCTTCATGATCTCACTCAGCCGTTCCAGATGGTGATTCTCAACCATGCTGATCTCGTCCATGATGAGAACATCGGTTTTCACAAGGCGTTGGACATTCCTCTCGTCGATTGACCATTTTCGGAGAAGGTCAAGCGGACGAGCATGAGCTGAAGGGGTCCAACCGGCGAAAGACCACGTAGTCATGCCATTGACGGCGAGTGCCGCCCTCCCCGTCGGTGCTACCACCTCAACCTGGCGTCCAAAGTGCCTGAGACGCTCGACCGCGGCGCGAAGGACGGTCGATTTTCCCGTTCCAGCTGCACCCGTATAAAACACGTTGCGCCCAGTTAGAATGAGGTCGATTAGTGCCTGTTGTTCCGAACTTAGTGGTAATTGACCGACTAATGGTTTTATTGCGTGGTCGCCGAGGTCTGGGGGTCTTAATAAGACTAGGTGACTAGAGTCTGATTTTGTGTTTGGAATGGCCGGAGACTGCTGTTGACGGTCCTCTTCTGCTTTTTTCTGTTTGGTCCTCTTCTTCCCGGTGGACTTCCACCGGAAGATAACAGCGGGAGACACCCTGTTAAGGCTTCTTCTGCTTCCAACGACCGATGTCAGGGTCAGTGCGGGTGAGAGCCAACTGGCTGACTGCACGAGAAAACGTCGCATTGTAGGCGAGAGGCGTTCGTGTAGGAGCGACACCTTTGAGCGTGCGCTGCTAATGGAGGTAGTTATCCGGCCTTAGCAGAAGGTATTAAGCGCAAGCAGCGACTAAGCAAAACTTATTAGAGGGTTTTTACCTTGATGAAAATTTTTCACACCACGCCGTTTGTTGTTGCTATGGCAGACCAAAAAAATGATTGGTTTCAAGGCACCGCCAAGAAGGAATTATTCCAGAGTCATTTATCGGCGAGCATTACCGTTATTATCGGTAAATAGTATTAGCAGGCGAGGGGTAAGTGTGACAAACCCCGTAACCAGACTTTCTCTGATAAGGGATTCTCTGAAGGAATCCTAGGTAGGGTGGTTTGGTGCAGCCAAAGGGTGCACGACAATGGTATGTGTGACTGTCGATGGATGGAATTTATTTCGCCCGGAGGCACAGAGCCTAAAGGGCCTTGGCACACTAACTACATATGGTTCGTTCTTTTACGTCCTGATCTCGACCAAACCCCTACATTTCCTGGTGCAGTCCCAACCCATGCCTCTTTTCACAGTTCTAGCAGATCGACTTGGAGGCTGCGTTCT
>MU864639.1:0-18539 GCA_033296905.1 Podospora australis
GCAGAGAGAGGGAGTTTTGTGCGCAGAATACGGATCTGGTGTTTGCTTGCGTTTTGGCGTTGAACTGGGATTTTTTTGTCCGCTTCGAAGGCCTTACCCAGGGATAGATACCGCTTGTCTTGACATGTTATTTTGTCTGCCACATGGGAGTTCGTACATCCACCTTGTTTGCGAGTCCTAGCGTGCAGTTCAAACTGAAAGACCTCTGGGCTATCGGTATCGAACGTGTGACTGCATACAAAACGAACACCTAGGTACACTTACATATCTCAAGTGAGCCTCACCGAGTGAGGGGACATGCCTCCCGGTACCACAAGAGTAAATTGCGCAGTATGGGAGTATTATAAGACACAATCGAAACCCAGATCGTTATCTCAATGAGTCGTGTTTCATGGCTTACAGTGATGCAGTGGTAGAAGACCCCATTTGCGGACGGCGTGCACATCGTCAGTCAATGTCGACAGTCGTACAAAGACGTGGAAAACCCCCAACTTTACAAGTGCCAGCCTGACCTCTCTGTCTTTACCAGCCATCGAATTTGGGCACTGCCGGTAGATTGGTGTGATGGATTCAACCCTTTCATTCGCTTGATCCAAGTGCGGCAGATTCCCTGTGTAACTGTGGGCTGAATCCATCGTGTTCCAAGCTCATGGGATACGGGTTACCCACGGGACTGGCCTAGACCGCTGGCACGCGATAGGTGTTCGTTGCGTACTGGTATTCGTTCACCGGGACACGGCGATGTGAGTGAAACATGTGGGCAGTGTGTTTTGCCCTCCTGACCACCCAAACAGAGCAAGCTACAAGTGAGACAAAGCGTTTGCAAAATCCGCAATGAGGACCGAGCCAACAAGTCGTGCTCTTCCCCAAGAGGGCATATAGATAAGAATCGGACGGCGTGGCCCCAGTGAGAGATATGCTGACTCACGGCCCCCGTCTTTGATTGAATCAAGACTTACCGACCAAGCCGACGGAATTTTGATTCTTTGTCTTTGTTCCTCAAACGTCTCCCATACCTAACTGTTACAATGTCCGCCATCTATACCGGAAAGTGTGTTTGCGAGGGGATTCGCTTTTCGATTTCGACCAAGCCAGCACTCGTTTTGGCATGCTCCTGCACTCACTGCCAGAAAGGTGCTGGTGGACCAAGCTCGGTGGTAGGTGCCAGACAATCAGATTAGCAGGGTCGTTGATTGCTAAATATTCAGTAGATGGGCTTTTTCGCCGAGGATAGCATTGATGTTCTGTCCGGTAAGGACCTCATATCAACCTATGTTATCACAAACACCGATAGCGGAAAGCCCAAAGACAAGATGTTCTGCAAAGTCTGTGGAGTGACAGTGTGGACCTCACCCTTCATTGCCAAAGAGCGGAAGCAGCTCTTAGTTCGGACTGCGGTCCTCGATGGCTACGGGTACGTATATCCTTCCAAGCTAATCCCGACTCGATGCGTGTAGCTAACATGACTCAGGCCAGAGCTGAAGCCCACGGTGGAGGTCTACACCAAGGGAAAGCCAACATGGGCGACTGCTGTCGAAGGGGCTGCTCAGCATGAGCATTCGCTTTAGAAGTGTGAGTGACGGCATATTGGGGCATCCTATCAAGGAAACAGATTTAAGAAATTTTAAAGCATCAGTGTCAATCCAGGGGCCAGGAAGGAATCATAATTGGAAACTCAGTTCATGGCACGTGTAAATGGCGAGGAGGCCTACCAGTAACCATCATGCGGAATATGATGGCCGTCAAAATGCAATGTGACGGTCTGCATACATCATTCAACACCGGCATCCGGCGCAGCTTTCATTCATGCCTTTCAGCACAGCGCTCATGTTCGGTTTAACATCTTTGAGTCCACAGGTTTTCGAATGTCCGTCAAGCTATTATACCAGGTGCAGAAGAAGCAAAGCCGCTAGAAACAATGCAATTCTCAGTGGATTCCACGAAGCGGCGGTCTTAATGGATACCTAAGTCGAATATGAACGAAATCCGCCGCATGTTGCAAGAACAACAGAACCCGGAAGGGGAAAAAAAATAGAAACCCAGAGTGGAAGCTTTTGGCGACAATCAGAGGCAGTAGAAAGCAATTGATGTGTGAAGCGCTTATCTTCCCACTGCATGCGAGTCTTATCGGCCAATAAGAGGGGCCCAGTTTTATGGGGAACCTGAGCTGATGAAGCAAGCTGAAGCCCCACAACTGGTCGCTACGGCGCAATCGATCGACTTCAGCTCAGGCACCCTCTTGAACACTTCATCAACCAACCCACTTCATTTTCAGAACCAACAACTTCAGCACCTCGATTACGTTGTACCTCCGGCGCATTACCCGGCGCATCACCAAAATCATCGAAATCTTTGCTTCGCATCTTGTATTCTTTTCATCAGTGTATCGGCGACAGCAATGGCGATCATCACTCAGCTACGGCTGCTGTTAACGGCTGGGTCGCTGCTTGCGACGTCATTCGCCAGCCCGCTCGAGAAACGATTTGGAGACGACGACGACGACGACACCCCGTTGCCAGTCGTAATTTGGCACGGTAAGTTGCTGCATTATCCCCACCATGGGACCCCATCAGGCAGCTAATGTCTTCTCTTTTCCCAGGTCTCGGAGATAGCTACAACGCAGAGGGCATCAAGCAGGTGGGGGAACTCGCCGACAAGGTCAACCCAGGCACCTTGGTCTACTTTGCCCGCATCGACGAAGACGGCGCTCGCGACCGTTACTCCTCCTTCGTCGGCAACGTTACCGATCACGTCGCGAAAGTCTGCGCAGACATCGCCGCCCACCCGATTCTCTCCACAGCTCCCGCGATCGACGCCGTCGGCTTCTCCCAAGGCGGCCAGTTTCTCCGCGCCTACGTCGAGCGATGCAACAACCCGCCCGTCCGCAGCCTGATCACTTTCGGCTCACAACACAACGGCATCACAAGGTTCAGGGACTGCGGGGTCACAGACTGGGTATGCAGAGTCGCCATGGCGGTGCTCGGGACAAATCCTTGGAGCAGCACTGTGCAGAGCCGCCTTGTGCCCGCGCAGTATTTCAGAGACCCGGATCAGTACGAGAAATACCTCGAAAACTCCAACTTCCTGGCCGATATCAACAACGAGCGCATCTTGAAGAACCAGGTGTACAAGAAGAACATTGCGAAGCTCGAAAACTTTGTCATGTACATGTTTGAGGACGATACGACGGTTATCCCTAAGGAGACGGCTTGGTTCGAGGAAGTGAACGGCACCGAGGTGATTCCGTTGCGCGCGCGCAAGATGTACTTGGAGGACTGGCTCGGCCTGCGCGAACTGGACCGCAAGGGTGGCTTGAAGTTCCGCACAGCGCCCGGCGAGCACATGCAGCTGTCTGAGGCGATTCTGGAGGAAGCATTTGGCGACTTCTTCGGGCCGCTCAACCCCCACAAGGGCAGGTCAGACCCTCGTCCTGCTGGTCGTGGAGGCGAAGATCTGTAAGACGGTGGTTTTCTTTTCTCTTTTCTTTTCTCTACAAGTGGGATTTCCACTGCCTGTCATATCGGCACGCGAGAACAACAACGACATTGTGGGTTATTATTCAGGGTACGTTTAGCGATGATGGGTACGAACAGGAAATAAGGTTCTGGGAAAGCAAAGACAGTAGTATGTCGATCTGGGTAGGCTTGGGACGCTCGATCACACCAAAAGGTTTCGATTCGGAAGACGGATCGGAACCCTTTTGTTTATTATAGGATGAAGTTAGATACATATACCACTAGCAACACCGAGTTTGTCTGCACACTCCCATCCAATACCACATTGGTTGACGCATATGCAAAGTGCTTACGAATGTTGACATGTGCGGTATGACAGACGCGAAGCAGCTGATGTCACTTGGTTGAACAATGCCATCCGTTTCCTACACACATTGGAGCATTGGAGGTTTTCTTGGGAGGCGCATGCTCACTCGCAAAGTCCCACAGCGCAGAGTATGTCGTATCTGCAGATGGAATGTCTTTTGCAGCCTGCCTTATCCGGTTTCTGAGGAAATTCCCTGATAATGATATCAGTCAAGTCGCGCTGATAACAATGGACATCGAAGATATCGATAAGCCATCATCGGAAATCCGGCTTGTGAGAGGGCGGCTGCAGACAGTGCCAGGCACGAGCCCAATCAGTCATCAAGATCCGAATTCTTATATCCTGACACGCGAATTGAAAAAAAGGACAGGGTTTGTAAAAGGGCAAGGCGGTTATGCAACCACTGAACGGATAAAATGAGCCACATGCCAACTTCCAAATGTTTCCAGCTTTGTGAACTCTATGATGCGTAATGTCGCAGGAGTAAGGAAGTTGCCTGCCAAACCGGCACTCTGTGCTTTGCTTGTCTTGAAAGAAAAAGGATTACACAATGACCGAGAACTTTAATAAGTGGCTTTGGTGGGTTCGGTATCCTACCGTATCGCGAGCTTTATCTAAAGATTGGGAGCGAAAAAACGCGCCTTGTCTGCGTGCAAGATAAATAATTTTGTTGGAGCCAAAGCGGAGCAACAACCCAACCTTGCTGCGGGGAAAGGAGGCTGGCAAGAAGACGAGAATTTCTTGCTTTGCTGCAGCAACGCACCAGCTTGCATTAGCGACGGAAACTGCCACTTGTTCGGGAAGTGACTGAATACTATATTGTGCAAAGTTCGAGGAGGGAAAATCATATTGTTCGGAAGGGAAGACTATAGATGAATTCGAGGTCATTGAAGAAAGTCATTGTGAGGTGCTACCTATCAAGAGAAACGAAGGTGAGGTGATCTCAACTTTCCAGATCTGACGATCTGATTGAGATTTATTTAGTGCAATTGTGCCCACTGTACGTCATCCCGATTTAGCGGGTTTATACTGCGCACAACCGCTGTATAATCTGTACCAGGGGTCCTGAAGCACACGCCAGATTGGATCCAGGTCCCTGAGCTCAAGTAAGACCGGGAAATGGAAACGCGGGCCAAGATGGATGGAAGGGAACCTGTGCGGGGATTGGCACGTTCAAAACGCGCAGGCAGAGTGGTGGCTCCTCTTCATAATGAACGAGATCGCGTTCTGGCTGCTGCGCTGCTGCGACTGGGGTTGAGGGGGGAGATGATGCGAGATGCCAGTGAGACCACACGGTCCCTCAGAACACGGCCGCGAACCACGAAACCTGCATCTCTCTTTTAAACCCCACTCTTCGGCCTCTCCAGGTCCTCCTCTCAACCTGCACACCACATCTGGGCCTCTTCCAGCCAGGCCATAATTCCAGACGTCTTGTGGAAACATCTTTCTTTTCTGCTTCTTTACCTACTCTCTCGGTTTCTGGAGCTGCCTGGTCTCTTTTTGTTTCCTCGGTCCCTTGTGGTTTTCACATCTTTCAGTTGCGGATCCTCCTATCTGCACTGGAACCGCTTACAAGGAACATCGCGATTTGGCGGACGGATTTGGCAGGGGGGTAAAAGACCGCAGCAGACGCGCTCTGGACGTGATACCGCGAAGGTGGTTTCCACTTCCCAGGGCACAGCTTGCTAAAAGGTTTTTTTTCTTCTTCAACAACCACTACCATTTCCAATCCCCAATCTCAATCTTTGTCATGATCACGGTGTCATTAAGGAATACAAATCCCCAAACGAGAAAAGAAAGAATGGACTCCTCTCCCTCGGCAAGCAAGGCCTTGGAGCCAACTCTCCCTACCACAGCAGGTGTAAAGCGGCCGGCACCCGCACAACTGCTCCCTGCATTCGAACCTCTTTCTTCGTCTCCAGGTCTTCCACGACCTGCAAAACGCCAGGCAACCTCGAATGCTTACCTCAAGTACCCGACACCGGTTCCCACCTCCAGCACCGGAATCCTCTCTTCCAGTCCCCCACGCGTTGTCGGTGCTGTTCGTCCAACACTGCAGAGAACACAGTCGGTCGTGTCTGAACGACGCGCCCCACTTTGCGATGTTCGTACAGTGGAGCTCAACGAGAACGGGGAGACACTCCTCATGGGCCGCTCCAGCAACTCCTCCCACTACCAGCTATCTGCCAACCGACTGATCAGCAGGGTGCACGTCAAGGCAAAGTACATCGCCGCCTCGGAGCCGCTGGAACCCAACAAGATTGAGATTGTGTGCAGTGGGTGGAACGGGTTGAAGTTGCACTGCCAAGGGCAGACATGGGAACTGGCAAAGGGGGATTCGTTCACGTCGGAGACAGAAGGCGCCGAGATCATGATTGACGTACAGGACGCGAGGGTTCTTGTGCAATGGCCGAGGCGGGACGCTAGAGGTGACGCGTTGAGTGATTCTTCCAGCTGGGATGAGTCCCCGCGGCCGGCGAGGAGGGTTTGTGGTTCAGAGCTTCACGGCAGTCCGCTTAGAAGGTCGACGCGTATTGGAAGCCCAGAGTCGCCGACCCCAGCCAATCTTTCGAGTTCCAGTGCGAGTATCGACGACCTGCTGCCGAGCACCGAGGATAACGGCGATACGGTGCATATCTATGAGGATGCTAGTGCCGACGAGCAGGAACTTCCACGACTCTCTAGTGCCGATCGCCTGGCGGACGAGAGTTTTGTGACACAGGCTACGAACAGCTTCTCGAGCGACTTGAGTGATCCGGAGTCCGACGGCGAGAACCAACCTGACGAGGAGAACGATCCCATCATCCACTCGTTCGGTCCATTCGGTGCCAACCTCAACAGCCGCCTTGCATCTTTCTCTGCCAGATCACCAGCGGCACGCAGAGGTCGCGTGTCTCGCAACCCCTTGACGGAGGTGACGGGTGGCACTCAAGAGCAGCTCGAGTCGATTTCCGAGGATGATGCCGTCCCCAAAGCGACACCCACCAACACCGCCACCCCGGCGGAGCGCACTGGACTGGGTGAGGAGCAGATTGCCGACATCACCAACCACGTCGTCAACCAGCTTGCCTTCTCTCGTCTTTCCTCCACCCCATTGTCCACGATTATGAACAACCTCCCTACCGCTGAGAAGAAGGATTTGTCCAAAGACCAGCTGCGTATTATTATCGAGTCGACCCCTTCGGTCGGCATCATTCGGAGACAGGGCAAAGATGCCGCTGGCAAGCCCTTGGAGAGCGAGTATTATTATATCCCTGAGATGGATACCGACGAGCACCGTCGCTTGGCTGTCACCGACGGCCTCCGGAAGCCGAGTCTGAGAAACTGCCGGAAGCAGCACAAGGTAAGGATTACTATTCGCCCTTTATAAACTGTTGTCTGCTGTGAGATTAACAAGGCATTTTTCCCTCTCGTTTAGCAATATTTCTGGAAGCGCCCCAAGACTCCTTGAGCACCTCTTCTTTTGTGGTGCTTGTGTTCCTCGTTCACACTGTGTTTCTCGACGTCACCTCCTTCATTTCTCGGAGTTTCTATCACCAGGCGCACTGAAGGATTTTCGCTGTATTTGGGAGAGGACAACTCGTTTATTATCTTGTTTTTGATCACATACCCCATACCCCAGTTTTCTTCCAGTTTTTGTTCACACTGTCTGATATTAAGGATATCGTCGCTCGCAGCGCTGTTAATTGCTTGAGAGATTTGCATAGCGCCGGGCGTCATTTTTCTGTTTTATATGTATAAAGTCATCAGTTCTTGTTTCGTCGGATTTCACCAAGTTTGGTGTTGGTTGTCGATATTCAGGTCGGGTGGGGGATGATTATGTCTGGAGCTCAGGAAAGAGTTCACGTCTGGCTGGGATTTTGTAAGGGGTACACGGCAAGTATGAAGGTTAACAGGGCGGGTCGGTTAGGGAAAGGGAAAGAAGGTCGGATGAAGGACTTTTGAGATGCTGGTTTGTCGATGGAGGCAGCGCATCATGTAGGGGGGTTCTACATACGATCCACGTCTCGATGCTGATGTAACTATTGCGAAAGGAACTGTCAGGGGAATTTGTGGTAGAACCAAAACAGGAGTATGAATAAAAAGAGGAGATTTCCCATCATCTGTGTCACATAGAGATAGTGTGATGACAGCAACAGTAACCAACAACATTGGACGAACTCTTCAAGTTTTATATATATATATATTACCAACCCTGAGCTTCCAGAGACCTGGAACAGCAGCTGCAGCCAGCCGAGTTGAGAACCACTCAACGCCCAAGGCTCAACATGTAGGTAGGTATGTACTTCCGTACCTTCAGCCCCACTTGCCCTTTCCAGGCACAGTGCAAGGGTGGCCCTGGGACTGTCCTGCGCTTGACGATAAGATAAGCGGAAAATCCTGCTCTCCGTGTACCAAAAATTCTTGGAGGGGACCCAGAAAAAAGTTACGCCTGGAGAACAAAGGAACGTGAAGCAAGATTGATCTTTGGATGCGACGACCGACGACGAATACAGTTGCCGACGTCCACCACCACCACCACCACCACCACCAAACAAACCACACCACATCAATCAAGATGTCTCCCTCTACAGCTGTCGCCAAGGCGACTGAGACGTCTATTCCTGTCAACCCCGAGCAGACTCTCAAAGCCTGCAAGGCTCTCGTTGCGCACATCAAGAAGGCCGCTGCCGCCCCGCCCAAGGATGGAAAGCAGAACCTGCTCGCCGACGAGGAAACCGTTGTCGCTGAAACACCCATTTGGCTCACCCTCACCACCAAGAAGCACATTCACGAGAACAACCGTACGTCTCTTCCCTTTTTCTCCATACGAGCCATTGCTGCTTTGTTGATGCTGGAATCTGCGGTTGGACGCGCGAGTCACTGGCGCAGCTCTTTTGGTTGACCGGACTCTGCGACCAACGGTCTCGCAGCACACTTTTTATGGACCAAGACTAACGGCAACACAGGCCTCCAACCAGGAAAGATTGTTCTCCCGAACCCCCTCAACACCAGCGACGAGATTAGCGTGTGCTTAATAACGGCCGACCCCCAGCGCTTCTACAAGAACGCCGTCGCCGATGAGTTCCCCGAGGAGCTGCGCAACAAGATTGGTCGCGTGATCGACCTTACCCATCTCAAGGCCAAGTTCAAGGCGTACGAGGCGCAGCGCAAGCTGTTCAGCGAGCACGATGTTTTCCTCGCCGACGACAGAATCATCAACCGCCTGCCCAAGGCCCTCGGCAAGACCTTCTTCAAGACCACCACAAAGCGCCCGATTCCCGTCGTCCTGATGGCTGCGAGGGAAAAGGTTGATGGAAAGCGCGTGCCCGCCCCCAAGGGTCTGTCCAAGAAGCCCAAGCGCGACCCTGCAGAGAACGCCAACGCCCGCCCTATCCCCGAGATCGTCAAGGAGGTCGAGAGAGCTATTGGTGCCGCCTTGATCCACCTGACTCCTTCCACCAACACCGCCATCAAGGTCGGCTACGCGAGCTGGGAGCCAGAGAAGCTGGCGGAGAACATCAAGACGGTTGCGGCGGAGGCGGTCGAGCGGTTTGTTCCTCAGAAGTGGAACAACATCAGGAGTATGTTCATCAAGAGCCCAGAGTCGGTTGCTCTGCCTATTTACCAGACGGACGAGCTGTGGCTGGACGAGACCAAGGTTGTCGCGAACGGCGAGGAGAAGGTCAGCGCCCTGCCCGGCAAGCACCACCAGAAGGCGATCACCGCTGGAGAGAAGCCCAACATTGGCAAGAAGCGCAAGTCGCTCGACGCCGAGCCCGAGACGCAAGCAGAGGCAGCACCCAAGAAGAAGGCCAAGAAGGCCGTGGCAGAAAGCAACGACGATAAGCTTGACAAGGAGATTGCTGAGAGGAAGGCCAAGCTCAAGAAGCAAAAGGCGGCGGCCAAGAAGGCTGTTGATGTTTAAAGGGGAAAGAAGATGCTCCTAATTTGAGAGATACCACATGGCCGTTGTAGGTGTGGGGGAATTTTCTGTTGCTTCATGTTCTATCTGTCTGGTCTCGAAATATCATTGCTTGGAGTTTTTGGAGTCACTGGGTATAATTAAAATATGGCAGGCTAGGGGATTCGTCGGTGCATGCCCAGTTGGCATGTACCTCGAGGCAAATAGATGTGCTTGTTTTGGTGGTGCAATTGCGCTGGCATTCTTGGATACGGTGTTCATGTGACACTACATGATCGATCCTCTGTCTCGAGTCTTGTTCGGTTGACAACTGCATGCTAGGTACCTACTTGGGCGTGTGCAACAGACGGTCTGTTGTACGACATGCACACGCGACGACCGAGGTGATGGAAACTCTCTGGATGATGTCAAACCACATACGATGCCTGTGTGGCATCCAACTTCACCAGCAAAATCAATTCTTATCATGCTGCACACCTGTGTCAATATCTGCCTGTTGGTTACCAGCAGCTGAGGTAAGAACCCTTCCCCGCTTCTTCCACCTCCCGACCCCGAAGATTCCATCGATCTCCACGAACTGCAGATGTTGTCCCCACCATCATTGTTTGACCAAGCTTTCCCAGACGAATGGTCGGGTGGTTTATTAGCCTGGTGCTACCGCTGCATTGTTTCCGAGGCAAGGGTTTTTTGTTGGAGCAGCTAAACAGACACAATGAAAACAACTGCCGACGGGACAAGGCGCGGTGATAATACTCTCGTAAGCTTCTCCGCACCAGCACCCAGACACAACTCGCCAATGAGCCGTCACGTTTTACGATTCTCCAGCCGATGACCGACCTCGATGCATACAAACCAACGTGTGATCACATATTGCGGGGGGGCTAATTGGTTTCTCCCTCCCTTGGAACCATGGAAACTCACCCTCTGTCTCCAACTCTTTCGCTCGGGACCGTAGGGTGGGATTCTTTCCCGAGAGAGGTGCCATCATCACCACCTAGTCTACACACATTTGAGACTTGGACCTTTTGAGAATAGTATCAGTTCTTCAACTCTTGGATGCCAAAACACATGTGCAGCCGAGATGCCTCATACTCGACAGAGATGATGGGTCTCAATGTTGGACCCTTTGGATGTTTCTTTGCTCCACTTTCAACAAACCAAGCTGTTTTTCTCCGCAGTTCTCCATCGATCAACAAGTGCGCTTCCCCAGGTTTTAGCCCTCGCAGCCTATTTCAACGTCCGAGAGAAACTGAACCCCCATCACCACATCTGCTTGGACCCAGTCACTCCATGCCGCATCCCGTCCGCCACCACACCACCACCACCACCGTCATCTCCTCTAGCACCCATGCTTGGTCCCTTCAATGGAACCATCCAATAGACCAATGGCCCGTTATGATGAACCCGAGCGTGTGTCGATAGGCGTTCATCCGGATCTTGGCGCCGTGCGGACATGAGCCAACATGGGATCGGCAGATGGAGGGGGATTTCTCTTGTACCTTATAGACGGATATGTCCATCCAGCACCGCGAGTGGGCGAGATCGTCCCGAATACCTAACACCAGATTCACCTCTATGTGTTGTTTTTCTCCGTTCCATCTTTCATATAGTTCATCCCATGCATCATCTTTTCTCAACAGTCATATAACCGCCCTCATCTGAGCCAGCCAACTTCAACAGTTGCTCGGTTTCAGCTTTGTTTTCTATCTTGTCTCTTATACCTTCCTTTCTTCATCTGTTCAACACCAGCGACCTACCCCTCATCATGGGCATTCTCAAACAGTCCGCCGAGGGCAACCAAACCCTCGTCCGCACAGCCCTATCCTTTGTCCTATCCCACTACATACTCGTCCTCGTCTCCTTCATCGTCGTTCGATCAGCCTACAAACGATATGCCTCGCCGCTACGAAAGTACCCGGGCCCTTTCCTGGCGAGCATAACCCGTCTCTGGAAAGTAAAGTCGACCGCTTCCGGGCGAACCCATCTCGAGCACATCGAGCTGCACCGTAAATACGGCCCCATCGTCCGCATCGCCCCCAACGAGGTCTCTGTCGCCTCCCCCGAAGCCGCGCGCACGTTGCTGTCCGCAGGAAAGCGGTTCTTCAAGACTGATTTCTACGGAGTCTTCCCCCCGCCGGAAAATCCAGATATTTTTACCGAGGTCAGGGAAGATGTTCACGCCCAGAAGAAACGCGTGGCCAATGTCCCGTACAGCATGGCCGCTATGCAACAACTTTCCCCTTTCATCAACGACACTATTGAGCTGCTGGCAAAGAAGATTGGAGAGCATATCGACCAAGACAAGGGGGTGTTTGATCTGGGAGACTATCTGCACTACTTTGCCTTTGACGTTCTCGGGGAAGTCGCTTTCTCCAGGAGCTTTGGGTTTCTTGCGGAGGGGAGAGACGTGGATAATGCCATCAAGACGATCGACAACTCGCAATGGTACAACGGGATTGTGGGACAAATTCCCGAGTTGGACTTTTTGCTGAGGAGAAATCCGCTGTGGCAGTTCATCCCTTGGTTATCGACCAAGAATGCGCTGATCACAAGGATGGCGCTGGAGGAAATGGCACGCCGACAGCCATTTGATAAGGACAGTGCTGGACTGTTGAGGACAGGAGACGGACGACAGGATCTGATGGCTTCGCTGATTCAAGGGCATCTAAAGGACCCGGAGAGGTTCAGGGAGGGAGATGTTTTTGCTGTAGCGCATGGTGCTATGTTTGTCGCCCCCGCTACCCCTTTTTGCTGTCATGGAAGACGGAAACGAAGTACTAACGAAATAACAGCTTCGCTGGCTCCGACTCCACCGCGTCAACAATGCAGTCCTTCTTCTACCACGTTTTGGACTCGAAGCCCGTCTACGCAAAGCTCGTCAAAGAAATCGAGGAGGCAGCGGCGGCCGGCAATATACCAGCGGATGGCAACATCTCCTGGACGCAGTCGCAAAATCTTCTCTATCTGCAAGCCTGTCTGAAGGAAGCTATGCGCGTCAGGCCAGCAGTTGGGTTGAACATCACAAGGAAGACCCCTCCCGAGGGTGCTGAGCTCGACGGAACTTTCTTCCCCGGAGGAACGGTGATTGCAGCCAACGGGTGGGTGTTGCACCGCGACGAGGACGTGTTCGGGAGAGACGCAGATGATTTCCGCCCTGAGCGGTGGCTCGAGGACGAAGAGCGGGCAAAGAGGATGGAGAGGTACATGTTCCAGGTATGTTTTTTCTCATGTTTTCTACACCTCTTTTCCGGTAAAAGTGAAGTATCCTGACTAAAAAAAAACAGTTTGGGGGCGGAAGCCATCTGTGCATCGGCAGGAACTTGGCGCTTCTCGAAATCAACAAAGTCGTGCCAAGACTCCTGCGAGACTACCGGTTCGAGCTGGCGCACCCGGGCCGACCCATCACGGCAAACGCGACGTTCTTTGTGGTGCAATCGGGGTTGGAAGTGTTTATCAGGAGGGCTTGAATGAGTGGATGGATAGGTCAGTTCATCTTAATGTGGCTGGACTGTTGGTAGCAAGTTGGTTTTCATTTCTGGACAGCGGGCGGGTAATAATGGGTTCGCATGGGCATGGCTTGCGACTGGATATTTCACTTTTCCATCTGTCGAGAAGGCTCGCTGGCTGGTGGTGATATCTGTACATGAGAATATGATGACGATAAGCTCCTGAAGATGACTGTCTGAAACAAGTACCGAGTTGAGGCTCTGCATGCAAGGACTCTGAGGTTCATTGAGTAAAAACGGGAGGATGCGGAAGGAGTGGTGACATGCGGCCGGCCGCTGAACCGATGGATCATTTCATCTTAATTCTTTCGGCCGAACTGACCGGGCGCTTTCTTCTCACTTTCTCACTGGGTGTTCTCTGTTGATGTGTGGCAAAGCGCCGAGAAAGATGGCCGCCAAGGTCGATGCTGCAGCTCTGTTTGCGCGCTAAACCGCGAAGAGCGCCCAGAGACGCGCGCATATTGTTACTGCAGGTAGTTTCAGGGGCAAGATCTGCAAGTATTGTTGTGTGTTTGACAGGGGTCAGAATGGTGGTCTTCTATAACAAACTTGCTCTTGAACCCCCAATAACCCAACCCATTCCCATGTTCCAGTTTCTCGGAAATTCTGGAAATCCCAGAGAAAAAAAGACCGCCAGACACACCAATGCATCATGACTGGATATGACAGCAGCTGGAAAACCCTGCCACCACTTCCATCACAGGCACCATCGCAAACCCGAATCTCCTATTCAGATCTCCCAGAGGCAGTGCAGGCCCACTGCTATCCAGAAGTTGCTCATAGTGCTCACAGTTATCCGGGAGTTGTCCACACGCAAATCTATCCAGAAGTCGTTTTGGGGAATGGCCCCGAGGTAATTCAGAGACACGAAGCGGACAAATACCTCCATGTCGGTCCACCACCAGTCTACCCCTACGAATCCAGTTTTCGGTCAGCAACAGGAACCGAAAAACCACCACCTCCACCCCCAGTGGAACGAAATATTTTAGGGATCAGACGAAAAACATTCTTCATCATCGCCGGGATCGTCGCGGCACTCGTACTCATCGCCGTAATCGTGGGGATATCCGTCGGCGTAACTACCGCTTCCAAATCCTCATCACTCCAAATCGAAGACCCCCTCCCCCCACCATCAAGCAACGACACGAGTAATAATACAGGTTTCGAATTCTTCCCACCCACAAACCTCCTCCAGGGGTCGTCATTAGCATCAGCGAATTTCACCGACCCGCAAGGCGTCATCCACCTTTATGTCTACACACAAGACGCCTCCAACGCTTTGCTGGTCTCCTCCTGGGACAGCGCAGGGCGCACCTGGCAAACAGCCTCCATCTCGAAAAGCCTCCCTACGAAATTTGACCTCCTCCCTGGGACCCCGATTTCAGCGTACATGTACACCAACCCTGCTTTCCAAGCGCGGATATATGTCCTCACAAAAGATTACATGATCCGGGAGTTCCTGACCACCAGCCCGTCGGGTCTGACGGGCTGGAAGCAGGGAGTGAGTAAAGTCGTCTTAGGGTTGGATAAACTCATCAAGGTCCACCCGAAATCGAAATTAGCTGCGTTGCGACCGCAGTGCGGGACGGGGGATGATTGCAGGAACAAGTTCCCCCCTGTAGCTGTCGCATATCAAGATCCAGACGGACGGGTGCAGGTTACGAACGCGAATAAAGACTTGGCCGTGACAGGTGCAGGGGAGGCGGCAGAGGGAACGGTGTTGGGACTGACGAGTTTGATGACTGGGGGGAATATTTCGGATGTTAATTGGAAGTTACATTTCGAGGGAAAAGGGACGGGGGAACTGAAGGAGTTTGCGGGGACGAAGGAGTTTCCTGTTTGGATTGAGCGTAAGTCTTTCTTTTTCTCACACTCTGTCTGTCTGGTGGGAAGATGCTAACAGTCGGGAATAGGACGGTCTCTGGGGAAGGTACCCAACTCTGCTGCGGTGAAAAACATTGCCGCATTCTCGTTTGACTTGGTGAATATCATGCTGCTCAGCTTAGGGGAGGACGGCGGGGTGAATATTCGGACCATGGTCAAGGATGCGTGGACGATCAACCAAGTGCCGAGTTACACTGGGTTAGACGGTAAGAATACACCGCCGGCGAAGGCGTTCAAGTTCTCTGCGATTGCAGGGAATCCGGAAAAGAGGGTGTTTGGGCTTGTGAAGGGAAATGTGTTTGAGTGGAGGTTTACGAGTGGTAATTTGACGAGCTGGGAGTTTGTTGGGAGGGTTCCCATTGCTTTGGACTAATAATAATGACTTTCACGGTTTATCTTTATATAGCAGTCCTTATAATTTATATCTATTTACTCCATGTTACGTTTCATGTTCCATCATTACGCCATAATTTGAACAGCAGAATGGCAGAGTTTGCATGAGATGATCAGAGACTGTTGAGAGGTGATAAAAGAGTTGATAAGACCGATGGAAGAGCTTTAACGAAGCAATATGTGATTTTGGTCCTAGTAAGAAGAGAAACTTAACTACGTTCACCTTCATTTTATACGCCTAGGGCTTTCAAGTGGAAGGCTGAGTTGGCGATGGTTCAGCGGAAAGAATGAGGACAGAAAGTTTCTGTCATGTTTTGCTTCTGCCAGTGTAGTAGCTCTGGCTACCTACTTTGTGGACCGACAACACCGGGAGTTGTTAGGGTTACGCGCCGCGGGTCTTTTTTCCCCACGTCCGTTCGCCACGCTTCTACACCCCACTGAACCCGAGAATCGCCATGTTTTTGCGTCGAAGGCCTCTTCAGTACTGGTTTGATGTTACCCCGTGGATATGGCCTTTTGCCCTTCGGCGCTGGTGTATCCCACATCGAAGCCACCTCTCTCGCTAACGACAGTCCTTCTTCGTGGGCTCTATCTGGTCTGGTTGTTGGTACCACTCGAGTGTTTTCTGGCTCCAGTAACTTGTTCCGAGACTCTTGGGAACCGTCGAGGAAGCCCCTGAGGAAGCCAGAATATATCGCTTGACGTAAGCTTTTGTCTTCTTGGGCATTCTTTAACTTAGCGGGCTCTTGTTTTGGGTCGCCCTGTTGAGCCGAATTCTCAACGCCCAACTTAGTTCTAACCCCAAGGCGCCGGTTGAATTCGTTAGTCACACGAGAAATGATGTCCTCTGTGCTGCAAGATCTTCCACCCTTCTCAAAATTTGAGCTGTGATGCTCGAGTAGCTCAGAGCAATAGAAGCAGTAGCGAGAGCTGCACATGGTACACTGCCGCCAGTGTTGCCCAGATCTGAGAAAAACGAGTCTTTTCTGCCCTCGACAGTCTCCTCTTGCACAGCACAGTATGTTCCTGCTGTCTGAGGCCTTTTGCAGTGTTGTATAAGCAGTGACGATGTCATGCAGAAACCGCTCTTCTGCTTCACCGATGGTCTCGCGCACGGGGGAGGAGAATTCGAGCTGTCTTCCCTCCGGACACCGTGGCCAGTCCACTGAGTTTCTCATACCAATGAATATAAAAGTGTGATTCAGCAAACACCTGATGCAGAGATTCTCATAACACCTGGGGTGACACAGAAACATCCAGTCCAAAATGCTGAGCTCACCACTTTCCTCCACAGTCGCATCTTTGTTCCATACGAATGGACTTCTAGTTTGTCCTAGGCGGGCGCATCTGAAGCACTGATAGACGAACACTCCCCCATCTTCAACTTCTAAACCACGCGTGATCGGAGTTAGGGTGTCTAAGCCGGCAGCTCCGTCTTTTTCTTTTTCAGACTCAGAAGCCTCGTCATCTGCATCATGGATAGCGGTAGTGACTCGAGCAGGCTGTTTTAGGGTTATTTCAGGGCTCTTTGTCGATAGTTCTGGCATCGAGCTCGACGCCAATGTCTGGTAATCAGTGTGAAGATGTTGAAGGGGTTCTATCACCGCCTCGGTCACCGGCGGTCTCTTCAAGTGTGAGGTAGCCATTGCTTCACCAGGCTTCTCCACGATAACCATGGCCGTCATAGGATTCTCGCCGGAACTGGGATCGTGACTCCGATCCACCATGTGGCTGCGATTTGTGCTTCGCCAAGTCCAATGTGCAGATGCTTGGGACCGTTGAGAACGCATCGTGCTCTGCAAATTGGTATCTGGACCTTTTGGTTTGGCTTGAGAGGTTTCTGGGTCCGAATCAGAATCGTCAGGGTAGCCTGTTTCTGCTGTTTCTTCATTGACCGACGATCGCATCCAGCTATGGCTGTCGGCACTGGACGCGGTCAGGCGCGATACCGGGTCTGCCAAAAGTAACTTCTGGAGGAAGTCCGTACCAACTTCCGACAAACCCTTGCTGAGTAGCTCTTGGGACGGGAATGGTGTGTTGTCCATGACAAACTCTCTCAGATCGTCAACCCCCGTTAGGAACTGTCGGCCAGCAAACATTCGAAAGGCAAGGGCACCAAGTGACCACATGTCGACAGCTAATGGAAACCCCTTCTCGGCCACGAAGCCCTTCAGCTCTGGGGCTATATATCCGAGCGTTCCTTGTCTCATTGTCCCCTGCATCGTCTTGCCTTCCTCGAGCCGTCTGCTAATACCGAAGTCGGAAATCTGCACCAGCCACTCCGGACCTGTAGAGAGCACAAGTATGTTCTGTTGATAGATTCAGGTAGTTAGGCAACCATTGCGCTGTTGATTGGGAATTCAGAAGTACAAGGTACATACCTCAGGTTTCAAGTCACGGTGCACAAACTGGTTGGTGTGCATATGCATCAATCCGTCAAGCACCTGACGTGTGATGATCCTAGCCTCGCTTTCTGGTAACGGCTCAGATAAATATTGCTTGAGGTCCCCATGCCGGATGTACTCCATGGCGATGAAGATACTTTCAGCGTGTCGATACCATCCTAGGCACTGGACGAAACATGGTTCATACTGTATCACATCCAGTCAGCAGGAGGGAACCTTTGAAGAAGTATATTGCTGCTCAGCACCTACCCGATTGTGTGAGAATTCCACAATGGCTTCAAGCTCTCTTGTGACATCGACACTGGGATCCACCTTGACCTCTTTCACAGCACGCACTGGGGGCGTCCCCTCTCTCACGGGCGACTCGCACTGCTCCAGCCAAACGGAGCCAAAAGCCCCTCTACCAAGCCGTTGGGCCCGAATCCATTTCTCAGCCAATTTGATTCTTCGAGCTGCTGCTGTGTGTCCTCGTCGATAGAAGATATGGCGTGTGTGGTCGGCGCGGATAATGGTCTCCAATTCCAGGTCCCTGTGAGGCGTGCCCACTGACAAGCCATTGGCGCAGCCACATGGCAAGCCACAAGGGAATGGTGGCCCCGCAGTTGCCCCGCAGTGGTGCTGCAA
>MU864640.1:0-18505 GCA_033296905.1 Podospora australis
GCAGCACCACTGCGGGGCAACTGCGGGGCCACCATTCCCTTGTGGCTTGCCATGTGGCTGCGCCAATGGCTTGTCAGTGGGCACGCCTCACATTACACTCGCAGAGTGCGAGAACCGGGGAGGTTACCTGTACTACCGAGACCGCCTGTATGTCCCAGACTACGCCGAACTGCACGCCGAACTGGTTCGTTCCTACCATGAGAGCGCGATCGCCGGACACATGAAGCGAGCGCGCACGTACGAGGTTCTGTCCCGCGATTACTACTGGCCCGGGATGCTCACCTACGTGTGGAAAGAGATCTGTGGTGGGTGTTATACCCAGTGGCTAACAAAGTAGGGATCTTCGTCAAAGGCCTTACAGTAGGTGAATGGCCATTGTAGTGGTTGTTGTTGAGCTTGCAGACCACAGACCACTTGCAGAGCTAAGGAAAGATAAGGAGAGGTCATGCCATGACACAAAGAGAGTAAAAGGAAGGAAAGGAAGAAAAGGAATTCAAAGGAAGGAAAGCCTTCAAATAGGCTGTAGTGGATCCACCTGACCAGAGCCGTTAGGGCAGCCGTCAGGGCAGCTGCTGGGCAGCGCCGTGACAGAGTGCGTCAATATCGGTGAGATTGTGTGTTCGTCGCTTCGAAATGTAAAGTCCTACGATTTATCAGCTACCTTTTTGGTAAAAGGAGTGCGGGATCTTACCAGTACGACCAAACTGAAGCTGTGAATATGGATATTGCGCTGGATTAGGTGTCACAGTAGTTCCCTTAGGTGCCGACGTAGGCCTCGGCAAGAATGAGTTGAATGGGCTGGTCCCAGGAATTGCCGTATCCGGCGGGGCTTGGACTTGCGTTGAAAGGGTGTGTCTGTTGTGTCGAGATGCAACTCCTACGATTGCGAACGATTAGCCACCTTGTTGGCAAAAATATTGCGTGATCTTACCAGTACCGCCAGACTGACGATGTGAATATGGATCACCGACTCGGCGCCGCTTTGATACTTGGGTAGACGGATCTACTCTCTTCTTTTTCTTGAGCATGCTATCGAGATTTGTAAAGGCCCGACAATTCATGAGACCGACCCATTCAATGCACCATTATTGTCGACGCTTGATACGTGGCCCTCAAAAAAGCCATTCAGAGTGTCCTCAAAGAACGTTGCAGTGAGGAAGGGTGCGCTTCTCTGTCGAAGGGGGAGAGAATTAAGCGTTGCGCTCACAACAGTGGCGACACGCTATATGCGGAGAGAGCGTGGGTTATATGCAGCTTTCTCCCGTGTACCTTGTACCTGGAATGAGCTCCGATCCTCCTTGAGGCTCGACAGTATCGCGCTTCGAGCCTCATGATCCAAACCGTGGCTCAATGCCCAAGTATTAATGATGCTGTCCTGATAGGCCATCCAACGAATAACGGGTCTGGCCCTGATGAATAATTGGTCCGGTGCGCCCCGCTGTCCCCCATTCATCAGAATAGCTGGACAACCACTCAATCAAGTCTCATACCATATTTCAGCAGTGAGCAAGGGTGCTTACCCATGATCAATGTACTTGCTGATAAGAAGGGAAATTGGCACTGAGCAGAGGAAAGATCAAGTATATATATGGGAGGTGATAGCATCCGGGGCAATCTGGATCGCTTCCACAGTAACCAACCCATAGCCAGTCATACACTCGATTCACGATTACTTCTTAAGTTCTCTTCTCGTGCACTGTCACGAATTAACTAACCAGCCAGCGGCTGCATATAGCTAGCGAGGTGCGGAGGTTCTCCTTATTGGCATGACAGCTTCCAATCTTTGTGAGCATGGGCCCTTGCATAGCGTGTGAGATCTAAAAAGCTTCAACACTCACAATGATCAACTTCCTGGGCACCGATCATCTGCCCACCCCCCTAGACACCTGCCTGCCGGTTGACAAGTCCCCAGCGCGAGTGCCACGGTATGGAAACCGAGAAGGCTAGGGCCAAACGTTAAAACTGAACTGGCATTGGCATTGTCAAATCGAAAAGAAAATCTAGCTACAACGCACACTATAGATGGCCTCAGAGATGACCTCAGATTTGCTGTTGACACCCTCCCCCAGAGCACGTGCACTGTAACTGGATAGTTTTCAAGCAGTGAGAGAGAGGATTAATCTGCTGAGCTATGCAATCCATTCAAATTCAACGGCCACAACACAACAGGACTCTGCAACTCGTGGAATCAAAAAGACAGAGATCCTGTGTATTACCCCACCAAAGACAGCTCCATTGGGATCAAAAAGCCTTCGCTTACAAGATTCCTTTGCCAAGATCCTAAGCGCCTGGCTGTTTTTAAAGCAGCACTCTCAATAATGGAAAATAAATTTTAGGCGCTCCGGGACTGGGCGCCTAACTCCCTGTCTATCCATATATACAGTGGTGTGTATGTATCACTTTCAGACGAAAACTTTCCTCAATATTCGGCAGTATGTCTTCCAGAATTGGAGGACATTTTCCCAGGAACATGACACTTGAGCTGTAAAGAACTCGCTCGTGCTGAAGTGGCTGTTGAGGTTGGTGACCTTGACGGATGATGCGCACGTGACGCATAACGGACACCACACCAGGAGACAAGACAGAAATCTCACTGACCAGTCAAGACGATGATGGTTGCCTGTGCTGTACTTATTTCTACGGGGATGAATGCTTTGTATCTATTGGCACAACTCAGCGGAGGAACGTGTACATGGCACTCTCGAAGACGGCATTGGATCAAGAGTTGGGGAATTAGCTCAGACACGGTTGACACTTTTTTCTCGCCCAGCCACACGACGACGTTGGTTGCTTCGGTGTAGATCCTCCCCACCAACGGGAGCTGGTAATTCTTTTCTTCGATGTCCTGTTGGTTGATACAGATTGCATCAGCCCATATGGACCGTGACTCGGTGGGCTTGCGGAGACGGCGGAGGGCAGCGTGGAGGTTGATTGTCACTTCGAATGTGAAGTTTTCAACGGAGACCACCTTGAGGTTTTCCTCTGAGCCCCAGACGTAGGAGAGGGCTTCAAAGTCTCTAGGCTCTTCCAAGGATGTGTGTTGCAGGCTGCAGTGGATTGGGTCCGCATCTTTGCCGGGGTGGATTACCAGGAGACGGATCTCGGAATGTAGAGGGTTTAGGGGGGTGTATATTGATGACATGGTGGTTTACACAAAACAGTAGCAGCACGGGAGGGTCGTGATGTAGGTAGGGAGAAAAGCTATTTTTTACTCCAGGTGAAAGGAGAGAGTCAAATCGAGGCATGTTGCCAAGTGGATTCCAACTTCCCCGCCTTGATGGCCACCGTCGTTGGTCCACTGGTTGCTGCCTAAAATCATGGACCGTGGACGAATCCTTTGACAAGAAGCACCAGGGGAATAAACTGCTTCATCCAAAAATTGAAGCCATCGGCACTGTTGACATTCAATACATACAAGGAACATAAAGTCACTAACAAAACTGACGAAAGAGACGAGAGTTTTCCCCAAAGGCTTGGATTCAATTTCTTGCCGGCGCCTACTCCCGAAATCGAAAGGGCGTTAGGCTGGATGGTGGATGGGCCGAGCGCCCGGCCCAAGCCAATCCTCACCGATACCCACGGATCCATGCGGAAGATGATGTATGGCTTGGTGCCACCGCGGGAGTCACTGTATGAGAGCTTCAAGCTGTGGCAGACGGCGTTTGGGTTCATGGAGCTGCCTACACTGGAATATTGGACGCGGATGTGGACTTTTCAGGAATTCCGGCTCTCAAACAATGACCCGCGGATGATATGCGGCGCGTACGAGTTTACTAGCAGTGAATTTGTCGCTGGTCACGAAGAAGCCAAAGAGTTTCACCGGAGTTGTTTGGCTATCGAAAACACTCGCAAGGTCGATGATCTGCCGGAGGGCCTTGATGTGAAGCAGTATAAGGCAAGTAGGTTAAGCAGGATGAACCAGGATGCGACGGCAGCTGACCGCGAGCTATCCCTTCGATATAAACCGGAATCAACCCCCGGGTACGACCTTCACCACTGGCTCCTGGCGACGCACAACCGCGTCTGCAAGGATCCACGCGACAATGCCTACGCCCTGTACGGGATGATACCCAGGATCCAGGAAATCTTTCCGGTGGACTACAAGAAGTCGGTTGAGCAGGTCATGCACGAGACTGCAGTGTATCTGACACAGTATACTGGCCGGGGCCACGGGTTGGCGTCCATCTTCCACACTTACTGCCTGTACGAAGACCGGTTGAACTCGGACGGCGCGGCCTGTCCATCGTGGGTTCCTGATCTTCGGTGCTCGCATATGAGATTGATATCGTCTCATCAGTATGTGCCCTTTGAGATTTTCCCCGAAGAGATCAGACGGTATAACGATCGCGGGGACCGGGCTCTCCAGATATCCTCGACCGATTACGGGGTTTTGGGCTTCCAAGGACATTCCCTGGGCCAACTCAAGATTGTCCAGCAGTTCGATGCAGTCGACATCTCAACTGTTGTGGGGCAGTTTACTGCCCTCCTGAAGATCAAAGACCCAGAGTGGCTCATTCCTGGATGGACGGGTACGGCGCGAGGAGGACGAGAACTGAAAAGCTTGCCACTGCGGATGAAGGCGGTTTTGACAGCCCACTTCCAGTGGACTGACGACGTCAAGCCAGACCCTGCCACGATTGCCAGGGAATTTTGGGACAGCCATGCCGAGGGACATGAGAACATGGGTGAAGTGGTAGACTTGGACAAAAGGCACAGGCAGATGTTTTATAAGCTGCGTGGCAAGAAGTTGTTTGCTACGGAGGAGGGGGCGCTAGGTATCACTGTGGTGACCTAGAGGAAGGAGACAAGGTTGTGATATCGACTGAGCTGTACAGTCCTGTTGTTTTGCGGCAGGAGGAGAGTAAAGATGGAGAAACATTCTGGAAGATGGTTGGGTTTGCATTCGTCGATGGTGTTGTGGATGATTTAGTGAAGGACGCGAGTTGGATCGAGCAAATACTCGGAAGAGATCTTGAGACCTATTTGGTCAGATAGTAGGGCTCCGATAGTATCGGGTTTCGAAATGAAGTCATCCTGTCAAAGTCTGACAGGATAAAATTTGGGCTGCAAAGATCAAAGACCACAGTGCAGACCGCTTGTTCACGGTTTCCCCCACCCTCCATATCCTAGTACGGTCGAAACAGCAATCAGGTGCCGCAGAGAAAGAGAATGATGCGCGGCAGTTCCAAACGCGTCTTTCACGATCAGTAACCACTCCTGTCACCATCTCGTCAACTGCGGGGTCGCGAACCCAACACAAAGTCAGGTGCAGCTGGAGGCAACGCCATGCGGCAGGCAAACAAAGACGAAGGGCTTGGCGGCAAGCCACTCAGGCAGCAGCGGCTTGCCAAGAACGCTCTCACAGGAATCAAGGAGCCCAAGGAGACTTCCATGATGCTTGGTACTGTTGAGCAAGGGTCATCTTCTGTCCGATGATGTGAAGGTTTCTGGCCTTTTGGCTGCCGTAGATGGAACAGTTGTTGCTGGGGGAAGCGGTGTGAGGATCTGGGGCGTTTGAGTTCACAAAGACGGACACTTGCATACAGGCATGGAATATGCCGCTCCCAAACCATGTCAGTCCAGAAGCTAGAGGTGTATAAAGAACATACAGAATGTCCACCTTCAACGCATTTCTGTTTGGACAAGCATTGGGTCTGATCTCTCACCTTTGAGAAGGCATTCAGCAGCCCGCCGCAAAAATAGTCCAGCCAGTGAAGAGACATCATCCACACTGACACCATGTCATCCGAAACCACCAAAGTACTTCTCTTTCCCTCCATTCTTCCCCACCAGCTTACTGACCAGATCCAGGATGAAAACACCCTCGCAGCCCTAGGCCAGATCTGCTGGCTCGAAGTCCCCTGCACAGACATTTCCCGCGTGATAACTTTCTACCGTGCGGTGTTAGACTGGGACACCGCCGACTATGATCCCACAGGTTCATCCGACATGCCCGGCGCCATCGAGGGCAATGAGGCTATCCACATGTTCAACAAGAGCACCACCCTCAACGGGGCCTTCGTCAAGATGTCCAAGCCCTCTGGCGTGGCATCTGTTGCCGACCCCAATGAGCCGTACAAGGCTTCGGTGTTGGCGTATTATTGTGTGCTTGACATCGAGGAGACCTTGAAGAAGGTTGAGGCTAATGGGGGACGGGTGCATGTGTATGTTTTCCATCTCGACTCGCTCGGGAAGCCGCTGACAAGAGCATAGCCCGAAGACAGCCATTGCAGGAGGGAGCATGGGGTATTTTGCCCGATTCATTGACAGCGAGGGTAATCTGCAGGCTATCTGGAGCCATGGGAGTTCTGGGGCTGCTACGTCTGAGTGAATGCTGATGAGGGCCCGACTTGTGTCGCACACTGCCAAGGCAATTATCCGTCTTGTTCAATGGAAATTTTAATCATCATGTCATTTGTTGTCGTCACTTCTTTCATACCTCGATCGAATATACAAACCCAGAGTTCTCTTCTCCCTTGAAGGCTTCATCACTCCAACCCCTGTCTCTTCTTCCACTTCTCCTCCCACCCTGGGTAGAATGGACTCTGATCCAACGTCGACACCTCCCAGTCAGCCGGCACCACACCCGCAGCCACTTGCTCCGCTGCCCATTTGCCCAAAGCATCCATCGCCACCCTCCTCACATTCGGATCGCACTTGTAATCAATCAGATTCCTCTTGCCCTCTGCCAACACCTTGTGCAACAGCGCCGGGATAAACGGCTCATCCCGCAATTCCTCAAAGGGGGTGAACACCGCCTTGAAGTTAAACACCACCGCCCCGCTCAGCGGCAGTCTCCTCAAAGTCTGCGCATCACATCGTAGTTTGAGATCCTTCTCTGTCAACTTCTCCGGCATATGCGAAAAAGCACTCCGATGCCACTCGACCTCTGGCTCAATCTCCGGAGAAGTGAACATGGCCTCCCAGTCCTCAATCGACCAACTTGCCCTCATGACTGGTGTCTCCGTCGGCAGCTTGGAGAACCACCGGTCCAGACTAAACTGCATTTTGTCGGCGTCTGGAACATGAGTGTGGATCTTCTTCATCGGTGCGTCCCTGTGTTGAGTGATATGCCACCCTACAGAGGAGCACACTGCTGCCGCGCGGAGGTAGTAGTACCCATCGTCTTCGTTGCGGAGCATAATCGCGTAGTCCTCGGGCACGTTGTCGAAAATCGCGCGCAGGGGAGGGGTAGTAAGGAGGTTGGTGGTGGTATTGAGGAGGTTATTGTGGAAGAGGGAGTTGTCGGCGGACAGAGAGAAGTGTTGAGGGTACCGGCGACACAGGAATTGGAGGAGCATTTCGCTCAGTTCGCGGGCGGCTAGTTCGGCGAGGGGGGAGGGGGATTGGAAGAAGATCTGGGAGTTGTGTTTTTTGAGGAGAGCTTGGCGGGCGGACATGGTGCGCGTGTAGTTTTGCTCGAGCTCGATCCACCAGTTGGGGTCGTATTTCATGAGGGCTGATCAGGGGGACATTGTCAGTTTGAGTTTGACTCGAAGACATGTGGAGGTCACACAAGAACACAAGAAAGGGGGCAAATCAAGGAAACAAAAGAATGCATACCCATATGCTGGTGGTAGTTCCATCGGAACGGCCGGAAGGGTCGGAACACTGCCTTGCTGATATCCCATTTCGAACTGGTGGGCTCCGGGTGCGGAACGCCGCTGAGGATAGAGTAGTCGGGGAATCTGCCGAGGGCACGGATTTCTTGGGTGGAGATACCGGTTGGGGTATGGAAGTTATTTTGGGTCAAGTGGTTTGCTGCTCTGTAGCTGGCCACTGCGCGTTCCTTGAGTGTTTGAGGAGAGGCTTCATGTTGCAAAAGGGATAGCTTCTCAGTCTGCGAGAAACTTGCGAGGGTATGCCGCCGGGATGGCGGGAACTGGAGGATGTGAGGGGGTTGTGGTGTTGCAGGAGCTCGTTTTGCTCGTAGCACAAACAAATATCGGGCCCCTGCGATTACGATAAGGAATAAGAGGGCCACAACGGCTGGTGGCAGAAGAGCCGTACTCGATAAGATGTTTGGAGCCATTGTTATTGCTGTCGTGAGGCCAGGACTGTCTGAATCGACGCAACCGTTGGCGGTCCAGCCGTATTTGACATCCCATTCAGTCCCGAATCCTACCCCGGTAACATCAAACATTATCACGAGTTCCCGATCTCGATGTGATTACGAGGAAATGATTGGCCGGCCATAATTATCGACCTGCATGAGATATTGGACTGTTGGTAGTCGTGAGGGGCAGATCAGATTGATAGGGTGGGCGAGTGATCTGGGCAGGCAGCATGATGAACGCATTGTTTGGGACTTGACAACTCAGACAGGGATAAAAGTCCCGAGCCATGTAAAATTTGATTGGAGTAGGTTGGTCCTGGGATCCTGCTGGACAGCTTCGATGTCTGTGATATCGGACGGGACAAGCACGCTTGCGTGTTTACCCCGCATGGGACTACGATAAGGACTTGCATGCAACTATCTCGAAGCTGGGGCTTGTTATCTTATCACCGACGTCGAGAGCCCAACGCTCCTACCGATCTGAACGACAAGAATTTGATCGAGGATTTTGTGATTAGGTGGTTTTAGCTTGATGCCCGGTGGCTTCACGTCCAGTTCCCAACCGGCAGCGTCGGTGATCGTTCGGAATTTGGACTCTTTCTACAAGTCTTACCATGTCGAATCCGGTATCTCTTCAACATGTTCTGCATTTTATATCTCCTCGATGCCAAAGCATCGGAGATAACTACTCGGTAGATGAGTTTTCCGTATCAAATAGTGGAATGGCATCGATTCCTGTGCAGGTGCACCTCGTTTCTGCACTTCTGTGGGCTCAAACCGTTCAATCGAACTTGGTGCTACTCTCGAATGTCCCTCTTCCCAGTCAACTTTCACAGCGACTTCTCAGAGATTCCAGACCAAATAATTCGTGATACCACTGAACTTCAACTTTCATTTTCGACGGCAGAGTCGGACCGTGGCCTTCACGACTTCTGCTGGGGGAGGGCTAGACAGATGCCAGAACGCCACATACTGGCGGACTGCTCCCGTCCTGTGTACGTATTCCTTCACCTAAACTAGGCTTCAATATACCATATGAGAAGGCTGGACGTTTGGATCATCGACCTTCGGTCAGGAAGCTTCAAGCGAACCAGTTCAGCACCACTCACCCCATCTAACGGCCCTTGCACAATCAGTCGCCTATGATGCCATTGGCGTCAATTGAGTCTATAAACAGAGAGCAGGAATCAGCCCCCGACATCGATTTGTCGTAGTGACTTTTTTCTCACTGTGGTATTGGGGATGTATGATAGTAGGCAGCCTCCTCGGATCCTCGCATGGCGTTGACGGCGGTAAATGCGAGATACTAGTCCACTATTTGCCTAGCTTGCCGGAGGATCACGACCATCATATATGGCTGCAACCGCGACAGCTGGCTCGTGCTGGTCCCACCCGAACCGGCCACCGACTCCTGCAACGTAATGCAATATAGATGATCCTCGATCTCCCCCGGCTGGGCATCGGATCTTGGCTCGGAATAGTCACGGTTGGGATGTAGACGGCTGCGCCCCGCCGCCGCGGGCCGTCTAGCATGAATAAGCCATAATGATCAACCAGGTGGCATTCTCTACCAGCGAAGAATGATGTTTCAACTTGCCTAAGTGACATCAAGACGAGGCGAAGGAAGCGTCCGCAGCCAAGGCCGCGAGTTTTCATCACCTTTCAACACGGCGATCTCACAACTCGGTGATGCTTTTGGGATAGTGACCCAACAGCACCTCACGATGGAGTCATTGAGGAAGCAAAAGAGTTCTAAAAACAGTCCGGCAAGGCTGTCTGTTTTGAGAGAAACGATGGATATAAAGGTAACTCAAACTGCCTGCTCATCTCCAGACTTTTACTCTCATCATCAGCTTCATCATCACATCTCATCAACATCACAATCAACTTCATAAACACAGTCAAAACATTCATACCTTTGAGTACAGTCCGGCACTTGCTCATTCAAATACAAGAAAATCACTTCGTCACAATGCAACTCTCACTCACCACCCTCGCCCTTCTCGTGGTTTCCGCATCGGCGACGCTCAAGAAGGCAAATGAGTACAAGAGTGGCGATTGGTAAGTCCTTTTTTACCCCTGATGCATCATTTGCATCACCTTCATCAGAGAAGCAACTATCTAACACGCACATAGCTCCGGCGATCTCAACTTCGGCCACAAATCCGGCAACCTCGGCGACGTGACCATGGACGATTCCACCCACTCGGTCTACCTTGCCACCCAAGAAGGCGACGACACCTGGGAGGGCTGGTCGGGCAAGACCAAGAACGGCGGGGGGTGCACAGGAGAAAAGCTCGGCCTGGTTCCTCATCTCGAGTGCCTCAATCTTGACACCACCACGACGCAGCGTATCCAGTGCGTCCGCTACGTCAGCCAGGGTGGTTGCAAGACCGGCATCGGCCCGGAGTGCGGAAGTGAGAAGCCCCCCGTCATGACCCCCTTCATCCCCGTGCCTGTCTCGCCCTCCCCGAAGCTGAAGGAGAAGCGGTCTGTTAAATTCCGTCTTTCTGAGTAGACAAGAAGCGCAACGCTGTCGAGTTTGAGGCTTAAATGAGTCTCGTATCGGTTCTTGGCACTGCTGGTAAGTGCCAAGAGGGATCAACCGATGGAAAGGTTTATTGGGAATGGGGCGCATATAGATTGGACTTTGGTTAGATCAGATAAATGAGAGCTGGACTTTCAAGAATTTCTCATGAATCCATTAACGTTACTGTTTTTTTGAGATTTTCGACTTTCTGTTTGTGATGTCAACTGCAATATTACCAAGCACTGCAGACCTTGTATTATGATCTTGGCGCATCATGCCAATCAACCTCATGAGCAACTTCTATCTCCCCGCTCAAACTGCAACAAATTCTTGATATCCAAGATGATGTCAGCAAATCAACGGTCTAGAACTTGATCGTTACATATCCGAAAGGTCTGCAGGATCCAATCCCGCACGGTGATACAAGGGTCCTTTGAAACCAAGCTTACTTGTTGGTGCATCGGGATCGGGGAGGGAGGGGTCACCCATACGGCCGGTAGCTGCGCATGATGTCATCCCACATTACATCACTTGTACAACCTCCCCTACCCATCAAACCTTATATCTTCCCCTCTTTCACGCACTTCCACTGTTCCAGAACATTTCTTCCTTAACCTTAAGCTTGCAGAACAACCTTATCGATCAATTCCCTATTCCATCTACGAACAATACTATTCCAACCTTCCAACAACCTCAAAAATGGATATGCTCAAGAACATCACCGGCGGCGGAAACAAGGACGCCACCAACACGCAAAACACCCAGACAACTACAAGCAACACCCAATCCAGCTCCGGTGGCGGTCTGATGGATAAGCTCCACGGCATGGCTGGCGGTGGTCCCCAGAGCGAGAAGAACGAGGATGCTCTTGACAAGGGTAATTATTCCCCACCTTCCACACCTGTCTTGTGATGTTGGACTGAAACATGAACTAACTCTCTTGGTAATTACAGGCGTCGACTGGGTGCAGGAGAACGTTCTCGGGCAAGGCCCGCAAAACAACGAGAACGCGGTCGAGCAGGCCAAGGACGAGCAGATCTCTGATTTCATCCGCGGCCAGTACAAGGGTGCCACTGGCAAGGACGTCCCCGTTGCCGACAAATAAGGGATTCGGGTTTTCATTTGCAGGTTTTGCTCATTGCAGCAGAGGATAACGACGTTATGACTTTCGGAAATTCAATGGGCGTGGTGTTGGAATCAAGGATTCTGGGCCTATGGTAGCAATAGCGGCCTTGCCGCCGGCGCTCGGAATTGATTACAATTGGCAAGAAAGCACGTCGTGCGACCACAGCAGGTATCCGGGCTCTCTTTGCGGCTTTCCATCTTGCTCCGTGTTCCGCCCTGTGTAGCGTGTCCAGCCCGATACCGCTTCCTGCGATCTCTAAGCAAGAGTCAACCCCAAGAAAGCAGCAACACCGATGGCTCCCAGTGTCCGTACACCCGCAGCATTCAGCAGCGACCCAGCACCGGAAGTCGGCACAGCAGTTGATCCAGACGCAGATGGCGTATCAGTCTCTTGTACGCCCGGACTAACGGGCGAAGATCCCGTGGAGGCAGGGAATCCAGTCTCACCCGCACCACTGGCTACCGTTGTTGTTGTCGCCGAAGCAGCTGTGTTCAAGTTCGTCTGCGCCTTTTGCTTGCCGCCGCCAGAGAGTTTCTCAATGCCCGCAGTGACCGTCACAGCCTGGTACCACTCAGGAAACCAGGTTCCTGAGTACAAATCCTCGTCATCTTCGTCGGGGATATACGCAGGCCAGGTGCCTGGCCCCGCAATCATGTTGTCTTTCGTCCTGTCCCCGTCCAGAATGAAGTTGCACGACGCTGACGTGGTTCCGAAGATATCGCAGTCGAAACCCCGCGACCTTTATTTTCCTCAAGTCAGTTTCAAATTCGAGATCGTGGAAGAGTAACAGAAGAACGTACCAGTTGTTCGAAGCGCGAATGCGAGCGGTGCTAGGTCCCGCGGTCAGGGTAACGTGCCTCCATTCACCGCATCCATCATTGGGAAGCCACTGGTGGTCGGTATCAACCCCAACTCCACAATTCAACGAGTAGGTCGTGGCGGTGGCATCCGCGCCGATGACAGACGCGAAGGTTTGATACCCGTAGCCGCCCAAGTCCTCGGGGTTCCAGACAGTGACGACGGTTGAAGTGGATATCGCGACGGCCCGCGCTGAGGCGATGAGGGCCAGCAAGGAGGTAGCCTGGGCTGTTGTGGGTTTGGAAGGCATTTTAAAGAGTGACTAAGGTGAGGTCGAAATTTATTGTAAAAGAACGAATGGGAACAAACTGAACCCTGAAAGTATGGGATGTCGTCAGGCTTATGAGGAAAATTGGCGACAACGAGGTCTAAGCTAGTGGTTACTCGCTTCTTGGCAGGGGAACCTATTTGGCGCAATGGATCACCATGCCGGGCTCCGGACGGAGATTGCTCCATGTGGAACCGTGGACCATGCGGACGTTTATTTGGGAATGGCTTCACTGCTAGTGTCTTACCCCTGCAGGAGTGAGCAGGAGCCACATGTCTGCGCATTGAGACAAATCTGGGTGACTCGCGACAAGTTGGCACATCAACCCGACGTCTTTTGCCCTCCTGAGTCCCCTTTCATACATATATTTCCACTCAAATGCAAGTCCAGCGACCATCATTGCTGTCGTCCGGATGTTAGTCGTAGTGCTGATATCAGGCGCAGCCCGGACGTAGCAATTCTCAGACTTGTTTCCAAAATCTCAGTATGAGTTAAATGGATGATTTCAGGCGGGGCTTCAATTGGGGGCGCAGCAATTCAGTTACAGTGGACAGCCCAACTGGAGACCCAACGAGCGGGGAAGCAATGGGCAAGCGAACCATTTGCTTGTCCTTTCCTCTTTACGTCTCAAAGTCCACCTGTTGCAAAAGTGTTATAGAATGGATTCGGGGGAGAATTGTTGCGCAAATTTCAGAGTCCTCCTCTCCCTTTTGGCAACATCAGCCCAGGGGTATCACACCGTTGCCTCCTCCTTCAAAGCCCTCGAACAGTCCGCCGCCATCGGCTGCCCATTATGTCGTCTCGTCCGACAGAGCCTTGTGTACGGTATTCGGGCGACGAACATCTCCCGACTTTCGAGAACCATCGTTTATTACCCCCATTTCGATCGACTTTGCGCTCGACTATGTCATGATCAACCCCGTCCTTCCCCAGGATGATGCCATCATTCTCTGGCCTCGCAGGGACTTGTATCTTGCCGGCTTGCCAGCCTACGACGACGAAGACACTGACAATATTGTCACCGGCGGCTCGACTGTAGCCAACCTCCAAACAGAACAAGGTCTCTCGGCCATCGTCGCCCTCGCAGAAGGTTGGCTCAGAGACTGCATCAGCACCCACAGGATATGTTCCCTCCCTTTTGGCTTCAAGCACCAAAATATTTCCAACCTTCCAAAGACAGCCGCTTCGAGACAGATTCCAGTCCTGCCGACCCGTGTTATCGATGTCAACGGTCCGAACCCACGGCTCTATGTCTCTACCCCCGGTCAAAAATCAGAATACTTCGCCTTGAGTTACAGCTGGGGAGTAGGAACATTACCGTCACGCATGACGCGTCACAATTTCGAGGCGAGGCAGACTTATATGGACATGGGCTCTCTCCCACAAACTATTCGTGACGCCATCACGTTCACCACCAAATGGGTCTCACGAAATACCTCTGGGTCGATGCACTTTGCATCATTCAGACAGACGGCATTCCCGGGGCGGATGATACGGCTCACAAAGTTGACTGGCAAAGGAATCGGTCAAGTTCGGGAGCTACTACCACAACGCGCTGTGCACTTTGGCGGCGACCGGTACTATGTGTTCGACTGAGGGCCTCTTTCTCCCTCGAGCTGAACTGGATTGTCCCGCAACACCATTGACGGTGTTGAGATACAACCCGGAGCTCGCTCAGGCACGAACCACCGAAAAATGACTATTGAACCCGCGACACCCTCTCGGTGGGATGCCATTGGATACGCACCGCTTTTCTACAGAGGCTGGACAATGCAAGAGCGCGCCATGTCGACGCGCATCGTCCACTTTGCTCGAGACGGTGTGTTTTTTGAGTGTTGCGAATGGAAGCAAAGCGAGTTTTCGACCGATACCTACGGGATAGGCACTGACGAGGGACGCAATGCTGGAGAGGAGCTGATGAACTTGTTTTTGATGCTCGAAAGTGAACCGGAAGACAGAGTTGGTAGGCACTGGCTGGATTTGGTGGAGTTGTATTCCCGCTGCGAGTTTACATACTTCTCCGACCGGCTGGTGGCATTATCTGGTCTGGCAAACCGAGTCATGGACTTGTCAGAGACGAAATCGGAATACATGGCAGGGATATGGTTGGAGAGTCTGCATTATGCTCTGGGTTGGTGGACAATTCTTGAACTCGACCCGACTTTAAAACAAAAGGAAGATATTACTGCGCGCCCTCTTGGTCGTGGGCTGCACCTTGTCATGTGGCGCCCGTCAAGTTCCTGTCCACTCAGCGAGCCGGTCAGATGGAAACGTGGGGACTTCCGGCCATTGAGAAGGAGTGGGCGTTCCCGCTGGAGGTTATCGAGACACACGTCGAACCGGGTGTCGACGCACACTCGACTGGCCCTGTTAAGGGGGGGAGGATTAGGTTGCAGGGAACGCTGCGGCAAGTATACATTGGTCCAGAGGATTGGACGGAATCGCACGTCGATGAGTTGGTAGGAAGGACTGCGAATACATATGGGTTGACTTCGAGGGACTCAGAAAACAAATTGAGGATCTTTCTGGACGATATCTCTGAGTTTGAGGTCGACGAACCTGTCAAGCTGCGAGGGAGCTACTCATTTCTGATTGTGGCATGGCAGACAACCATGCAGCAGCGCTTGTGTTGCGACCTACAGGGAGTGTGAGTGACGGAGGTGTGGTAGAGCTGGAACGGATTGCGATATGCTTCACACAAATGTCATTCTTCCGGCTGGCCCGCCCAAAGACCGTGGTGGATGTTATCTAACTTTTGGTTGAGAGTCATATTACCTGTACCACCACAAGCTACCGGATCGATAGTTGTATAAGCAGTCTTCTTTGCGCAGTGAAATTCGGTCCTCGGCCGCTTCGGCTCCGTCAGTCAGGGGCACCTCTTCACGCCTTCTTCGGCGGTGGGTGGAAGAATCGCCAAGTACACGCAGATGGTTGGAACATTGACCAGTTGGAACACCCCCCGCGGATTGTTGCCAACTATTAAACATCATTAACCAAGGCTCGCCAGCGGCATAGCCCAAAGAGGCATTGCCCTGACAAGAAGATGATGATGAGATGAGGCCATACGTACATGTATCACCAACGCAGACCGAAATATGCAAAATACGCCGCACAGGTTGCGGATTTCGGTTCCTCGAATCCCGAAGTCGGTGTGTTCCACCAGGTTCTTTAAAAATCAGCGGCGCCGCTCGTTGGTGGATTTGAGTTGTGTGATAGCTCAGCATGACCACTGGAATGCTGACAATATTTCCTCCCTGGGACTGGGGGAAAATGGCGGTCTGTCTGTTGGTGTGGTCGGATAATTGTTGGTATCGTTGTATTACCATCGACACCAATATTGTGCACCAAAAAGGTTTTCCAAAAAGGTTTTGTTGGCCATCGAGTTCGCAAAGGTTGAAGTCAGAGATGGACTAGCACAAACCAAGTCATGAGGCTCAGCGAGGCTCTGACAGTCCGGTTCTTCAGCCCGAGTTTACTTTGCTCTTAACCTTGACCCTCCACTCTCTTTATCTTGACTACAGTTCCAAACTCTGTAATCTTCTCTCCTTTAAAATCTCTCCAAACCCATTTCTACCCACAATCTCCTCCGAGAGCACGATCAACACTTGTCACAGCAGCAAAGATGAAAACCACCCCTCTAGTCATTTCTACCTTCGGTGTGGCATCCACCGCCGCCCAGTCTACCTACTTCTCCGGCCTGGGCCAAGTCCGCACCTTTTACGTTCGCGATAACCACGAAGACCTGGGCTGCCTCACCTCCGCTGGCAAATGGACAACTAACAACTCTCTGTGTGGTAACTTTACGGCAAACCGAGCTACTCCTTCCCCTAACTACTCCGTTTCTTGGACACTTTCTACAAGCGCTGGGCCATGTGGGATAGAGACTGTCACCCTGAAATGCAAGCCCGGTATCACTCCGGCAGTCTTTGGTGTATGTCTTTCTCTATTTATTGAATTACCGTTCTCTCTTCGTTCTCAGTATTCATATCCAGCCCTTTCGAAGGTTCTCGGCCGGACGGTTCTATGAGATGCTTCAGTCAGTCTGTGCCAGTGGGCAAGTAACGGGAAGCTGATTTTTACAAGAATTGGGGAGACCCAGCAACGAACGGGGGCGGCCCGGTACCCGGCAGAGAAATCCTGCGCTACGGCGCGTACGGAGTATTCGCCAGCAGCTTGGGGAACAACCCCCCAACACCCCAAGAGGGACCGGCTGAGATTCGGTTGTACTCTGCCTCGGATGAGGGGAAGTGGGTATGGCTTGGTTTCAATGGGTTCTAAATGTCTACCTAATAAGGTAGCTATCGTTTTTAGCTATGTGTGTCGGCCTCATCAGACTGCAATCAGGGATAATTAAGCTGGAGAAACAGCTACAACGGAACAGAGATGGAGAGAGATTTGACCAAGTAACACTAAAATAAATCACTGGCGAGCTGTTCGTATCCTGGAGAACTTAATGATGTTCCTTTGTCAATTGTTCACAAGAGTTGAACTTGGAGGCCGTTTCAGCGTACCAGATATTATTGGCAAGCAGCACAAAGAGACTCGGAGCCCAAAGAATTATCTCCAGAAGTTCTAACTGGAGTAGGTGCATTGGATGTGCTCAAGGAATCTCTTTGTTCCTTCTAAAACATTTATTCCCTTTCCGGATGTCATCAGTTCTTCCACGCAACTGCCTGATTGGGTTACACTTCCGTCCGGGTCAGTCACTGAACCATCTTCTTCCTGACACCCAACTGGTCCAGCAACATTCCCAAACAGCATGATATCGGTTCTTTCCCTGCTGGCCACGACAACAACATCATCAAAACTCGGAATATAATTGCGTGACGAGGAAAATCAAAACCTTCTTGATCCCTCAAGATGAACAACAATCCGGAACAGCCCCCGCATCTCCAGGTAGTACGCCGATCAGCACTACGACCTCAGCCACCACCGCTGAGAGTTCACACAGCAGCTCAAGACGATTTATTCGAAGAGGAAAAATCAGTTCATAGGTACGCCTGGCATCAATTTCGCGCGCACGGCACAGCGCCCAACCGGAACCTTAACCGGGGCCCCCCTGCCAATGATCCGTTTGTTCGAGCATTTCGTGACCGTCGTGATCGCCGCCTCCGGAGTCCACTCGACGCAGTTCACGACGATTCGGAAGGGTTGTCCCCTTGTCAACTTACAACAGGCGCAATGACCGCGAACTCCAGGGCCGCGACCCTTACTGGCCGCGGAATCGCCTAGCCGCAGAAGAATACAAGCCCCCCGAGCTGGGTGCGCATCGGGAAAATTGGAGGGCGGGGGACACTCCGGCGCGTTTCAGAGGACAGCCCCTCATGATCCGTGATACTGCGGTAACCATCCTCAATCAGCTTCACAGCCTAGTTTACCTGGGCGTGCTGGGTTGGGGGGGCAACGGGCTCGTGATGCGCTTTCGTACACAGGCAACCCCCGTGCATAAAGAGTTCGCTGTAAAGACCATGATTAACCCTACCGTTGGGAGTCAGGAGGCGCTCGAGGAAGAATATGATGTGACCGAGGTTCAGTCCCATTTTAATCCTACTTCTCGCTGTCTTTTTTCTTCTCTTCTTTTTTCCCTTTCTTCTTGTGGGGGGGGGGGGGGGGGGGGGGGGGGGGGGGGGGGCGGGGGGGGGGGGGGGGGGGGGGGGGGGGGGGGCC
>MU864641.1:0-18453 GCA_033296905.1 Podospora australis
AGCTGGCATACAACTCAGCCAGCACGGAGACGACTAAGGTCTCACCCTTCTTCGCCAACTACGGATTTCACCCAGAACTACGGCAAGGACCAGCAACCACAGTTCCAAGAGCAGCTGTCCGTGCCGAACGACTGCACGAGATGCACGGTATGTTGCAAGAAACACTCGAATTCGTCAGGGAACGAATGCGCACCCACTACGACAAGCACAGGGTCGAGGGACCTCCCCTCGAGGAGGGAGATAAAGTGTTTCTTCTCACACGCAATTTGCACACGAAACGACCAAGCAAGAAACTGGACTTCAAGAAAATCGGGCCATTCAAGATCAAGAAAAAGATTTCAACATCTAACTACGAGCTACAACTCCCCGATTCCATGCGAGTACGAACGAAAGTATTCCACATTTCCCTGCTTGAACCAGCACCAAAGAAAGCAAAACTCGAGACACAACTTGAGGTAATTGACGACGAAGAAGAATTCGACGTTGAGAATATCCTGGACTCTCGGATTAGCGACAACGAGCTCCAATACCTCGTGAAATGGTTGGATTACGGACCAGAGTCTAACTCGTGGGAACCTGCCGATTTCCTGGACTGCCCGGAGAAGCTCCAACAATTCCATCGGCAGAACCCAGACCGACCTGGGCCAGTAAACTTGGATCCACCGCCGACCAGTCAACATCTAGGGAGGACCACCAGTCAAGGTTATCAACGCCCTCAGAGGACAATGTGACGGACTTGCGATGGAAAGCAGGTCTTCAACATATATATGGTGCAATTCGAAAGATCCAACCAATCGTGGTGTGGATTTTCGACATCCTTTTGGAAGGTTAGCGCATTGGCCAATTGCATCGCTATGCGAGAGCCGTCACAGTGTGCAACTTTTATATCTTTTGTCGTCCGTGTATTGGCTCGTTATGGCGATGGAGGTACCCCAATAACAGAGTGGAACGGCGAGTTCCTTTCCCACCGCGACTTCAAGTTCGCCGTGTCCCTGTCCCTGTCCTTGAAATAGCCACCTTTTTCAGAACCCTGGTGTCGCTGGCGGGGTGTTCTTGGAGTCTCGACTTCATTATAATCCCCACCTTTTCTCGGTAGCTACGGTCGATGATGGTGGTGGCTGTGGGCATTGCTTCTATGGACTTCCATTGGCGGGATATTAGGCTTAGGAGGTCTGGCCGAAGCTGTTGACGAGTATTTGAGAGTGGTAGACGTCGTGGCTGTAGGAGGTAGCTACCAAAGCTCTCATACTCTGAGAAGAGGATGCCAGGTATGCTGGTAGTAGAGGAAACGGGATGGTGGATGACGGTATAGTCCCAGGAATGGCCCATCGAGTCAAGTGGCGGCAGTGAGTTCTCGGTGTCCATGGGAGGTGTCACGACTCGATGAGATCTTCTATTATTGTTCAAGTCCAGGTGATGGAAAATTTCCTGACACGTCTCGCCGTACCCTCACATAAAGTGTGCGCGGAAACCGCGAGGTTGCAGGGCTGCCTGGGAAACGGCACATGAAAGAATATCACAACACTGATATGTACACAGATCCCCTCTCTCCGGATGCAGCACGACAATTCACGAGGGCCACAAGGAAAGGTTTGATTCAGACAAGTACATTTGTCCAAGGTGAAACGTAGCGCTTCTGCCAGCCAAGCGCACCACGCAGATAACAGTGCTGCCAACATCAGTGACTTTCCTGACACTGGAAAGTGGTGATGGCCAACTTTGTGGTATATTTTGTGTGTGGTAAAAAGGATGAAGAAGGAAGATTTGGAAAAGGCTGTGGCCTTTGCCAATATACTACCCCTCCATGAATCCTTATCTATGGTTGTCTAGCTATCTTATCTATACAGTTTGATTGAGTGCACTCAATCTTATCAAAACAAGGCCTTCAATTTGGTCAAATGGTTATTCGACACCTGTACGGGTGTCATTTCCCCTTCCCGATGTACAGTTGCCCAGCCTGCCCACCGGGATGGCCAATCAAAGCCCGCCAGGTCGTGGGGCCAACAATGGCCACCTCCCCGGGGACAGGCCCGCTGTCACCGGCTCGGTTGCTGATGGGAGGGTCGTCGGATATTCTCGCTGCTGTGGCGGGACAGGCTTAAGAGTCGGTAGCCGGTGTATAAGGGCCGGTGTGGAATGGGAGGATGACTTGCCATGCCTCCGATGACTCGCTATGCTTCTCTGGTCTGTGATTGCACTTGTTTTGACTACCCCTCCTACCCCGTCAGTGCCCGTCCATCGTTCCCGAGCGCAAACCCCCACGTCTCACCTTCCACTAACCTCCATTTCCTCCCCCTCTTTCTCACCGCACCACCTCTCCACCTCACCCACCATGGGGGCATGTCATTCCCGGCCGTGGCCCAACACGCCCGTGCCGAGAACACACCCTAGGTAGCTGAGCTCCCAGGCCCCTCGTCACCCCTCTGCTCGTTATGGGTCGCCGTGCCGGAAGGCTTTCGCACCCGTAAACCATTCACAATGACAGGGCCTGAGACGAGACGTTCCAATTTTACCCCCTTTGCCTGCCTTACCCGTTTCTCAATCTCGCCCTTTAAGGTTTCCAATTCATCCTCATTCGTTATATCACTGGGAAGAGGGTAGGAAAACTCAAAGTCAATAGGAACGATCCTGTTATTGACACGTAGAAAGTTATGAAGCCTTGGATCCCCATGAACAACCCCGTTTTTCGTAAGCAGGTTATACATGTCCTTGAGTTCCCCGAGAAGGTGAGGACTCTCTAGCTCTTCAGTTGGAAGATTGCTTAGCGACACTCCTTTGATGTATTCCAGGAGGATGGCAGGAGTGGGCCGCTGGCTGATCTGGTACATCCTTTTCGCGTAGCTGACAGCTACTTCACCAAACAAACACGGGATGTGGGTGCCCTGGAGCGGTCGAAGATGCAGGTATGTGTCGATTTCGTTTTCGTAGTTATCAGCCTTGCTGGGGTTTCGCTCCTTTAGAATGACAGTTGTGGGCAAGAACCACTTTGGCAGCAATCGCTGTAGCCAGGAGCTGACGAGCTGCGGCATCCAGAATAATAGCCAGCAAGCAATTGGATTCGGCGGGATATCTAAGAGAAAGACATTTCGATTCGCGTAGATTCGTTTTGCAGGTGCTCGAAAACGTCGGAAGCCAAACTGTATGTCCTATAGTACTCGGATCAATAACAGTAACTATCAGCCCTTAGAAGTTAGAGTATATACTTTAATCTCGTAATCTTCACCGTCTTCCATCTTGAAGGTGTCACGACTGTTGGAAAAGACGAATCTTATTGCAGTGCTATGGACTAAGATTCTACAGTAAAGAAGAAAAGAAGAAAAGAATCCTCAATGGCAGTTGCGTGACCGCGTAGATGTAATCGGCCTGCGAGAGCGGCACGCAGTCACGTGATCAGTCTTGGCCTGGCATCATTGCAGCACCACTGCGGGGCAACTGCGGGGCCACCATTCCCTTGTGGCTTGCCATGTGGCTGCGCCAATGGCTTGTCAGTGGGCACGCCTCACAGAAGGGTAGAGTGACGGAGTAGAATGGTGAAAACGCAGGAAAATTAAACGAGGTGGGCTTGGCTCAAGGTTTTGTAGAAAGAGGAGGGTAGCACAAGCAAACGAGTGGGATCCACTTTTTTAGGCACCAAAACTAAATTAGTCGGAAGCTGCAGATATCAGTACTCGAGGCTACGAGTATCCCAAACAACCAGTCCATTCCCGTCCAAGACAACATTTCCATTCGCGTCAACCCAGTGCCATGCGCCACTCTCCGGATCAAGTTTCCGTAAATAGCCATTAGGATGTGCTGGATATTCCTCGCGCTCGTTATTCCTATTAACCCAATAAGGACATCCTGACCACCATTCGAATCTGCGAATATAACCATCCAAGATCACTGCCGGGGCTCTGTCAGCTTGCATTCTCTGAATCTGATGGGTCAACGTCCGGAAGAGGCCATAGCGCAATGTTACACAGTCGCTTGAGAAAAGAAGGCCCGTAACTTGGCAGTCCTGCTGCGCGATAAGCTCAGCCGACTGAGCTTGAAATATAAAGATCAGGAGGAACTGGCCGTCAAATACCAATGCAGCGAAGCATTTGTATTTATAGCAGTATCTATCAATATAGCTGTCAGCAAGTAAGTATCATCATATGGCTATTATACCTACGCCCTTATCTCCTTTCCTAGCCAGCGACGATTGGTATCTGTTGGCCTTTCTCCCGTCCATCTTGCGACCTCGATTATCCCATGCCTTTTGAGTTCCCCTATCACAAGACAACGATCTCCACATCCCCAAGTGAAGTCAATGGTCTGACTGACATCGGTGTGGCCAAGGGGTCCTGATTCTGACCGTTGGATGATGGGTGGTGTTCCCCGGCTTTGGAAGGCGAACTGGATGGGTTCGGAGACTTTGGTATAGAATGTCCTGACACTGTCGCCCTCATTCTGTAACCATTCGGTAGTGCCGTTCAAAGGGCTCACCTCCCTATTTAGGAGATAGTCATCAAAGGCATTTTCAACCCCGAACACGTCATTGATCTGCTCTTGGGTAGGGTTTGTATAGAATTGATAAAAATCTCGGACCTCGTCATAGCCCGTCACCCAGGTCTTCTGGGACAGAGTAGGTTTGCCGGCTCCTGGTAATGTGTGAAAGGAAGCAATGCCATTTGGCAAAGGGGCCTGAAACAAAACGTCCCTCAAACTAGCCATATTATATACTGAAAGCAGAAGGAAAAGGTGATTGTAAATTGATGATAATAGAAGTAAGCTGGGTCTGGTTTGTCGAGAACAAGAGACGGCTATGGAAGCAAATAGGGGAGTGTCAGCCAGACTTAAATAAGTTAACTGCCTTCACAGGCAGGGTGTGCCTTGGAAGTGAGGTTCAACTATGAGACGTATGGGCCAACATTGCGACCAACGAGATACAACGTTATTTGCTCCCCTGCAAGCTGAGACTCATCATGCCTAGCGCCCCGAATCCACGATACATAGAACAACCCCTGAGCAGCGTGCAGCTTATCACCCACTCCTGAACAAAGCGTTCATTGGTGAGACGTGCTGCATCCCTTTCTGGCGGCTATGAATACTCAAGTTGGATCGACGTGCGGCCCACGCTAATGCATAAATCTTGTTTCGTACATCCTGATGCACGGTGGCAGCGGCTAGTTCAACTAAAAAAAATGCGGGGTAATTAGATGTGAACCGATATGACCTTGGCTGCTGGATAACTACATTGATGAATGCACCAACACAGATTGACGGACCTTCACCGCCGTTATCACCACCTTTGTTGCCGCCCTTGCTCTCGTTGTTGCCCCTACAGTCGTCGTTACCGTCGCCAAAGCTATGTCATTCCAGTACAGAGTTACGGAAGATGCTTCGCTCTTTGGACTCAACGTTGCACTCGATGCTCACCTATTGAGGCTGCAGGCAGACACGATCTTCTCTCACATACGGAGGGACATTGAGCGAAATATAACCACATTGAAGACGCTAACCCCAAATTCGTTTGGGAAACGTCGCTCAAAGGATTCTTTCAAGGATAATGTGGAGCTGGTGGTGAATGGAGCACCAGAATCTGGAGCATTCATGCCCCTCGTCGAAAAGCTGGGGTCTGACGATGTGACAAGGGGAGAATCTCGGCTTGGAACAGATAGTTCAATTCAGTATAATAATCTGTTATGGCCTCAAGGTCCATGCTTCCTTACAATCTGGATCGGAATGGCAAGGCCTGCTTATAGTCGTCTCGCTCCCAGGACCTCCCTGGGCTCTTCCGTCTTCCTTGTTCCTTCAGGACTTCCGTCCTTCGGCCTGTTTTATCTGTCTGCCTTGGTCGGGCACCTTCTTCGGCCACCTGGCCACTGATTCTACCAGTAGCAGATACATATGATTCATGTCCTGCAACCTTCTTGCAGCTCGTATGGGTCCTCAGTCTTTCCTGACCAATCCGTCCTCCATCGGCACCCTGGTCCTTCCATCATGGTGGTCCCCGTGATGCCTCCGGTGGGCTCCGGTTGGTTGCTGGGCCCAGATATCTTGTTCCTGAGCATACCGTTGGGCCAGTGTTGGTTGAGGTGTGTACTTGTCCCGGGGCACTGGGTCGTAGGCCCGTGTGACAGACGAGGCCTCAATTAACATTCTCATTCTCGCCTGTTTTACGCTGTCTAAAACCACACACGCGAATCTCGAGAAGCACAATCTAACCAATGTCTTCGCCGAGTTCCTCGCCTGCGTTGTCAACGACTGTACCATTTTCCCTAGCATGAGAGAAAGGTTCATCGAACTTATTAAGGATGTGTGTCGAGAGAAGAACAACATAACTAGCAGCAAGATGTTAGGTTCGTTTCCCCTTCTCTTCGTATGATGTTATACACTATGATCTAACGCGTTTAGGCGCTGTTGACTCTGAAGGGGGTAGCCGAAAGCGACGTCGCCTGAATCCTCCTGGTCCACATAGCAGGGCGGAGCAGGATGAAGAGAGTCTAATCTTTGGCCCAGAGGTGCTCTCTCCACTGGGGGTAGAGATTGAGACTGAACACTCCAGTGTGCCACCGAATCACGTTCCAAAGGGTAAGCTTCTGACTTTCCTCTTGTTACAAGGGGCGATATATCACGGCTTGTACACAATATGCGCCCGGGGTACGGGCGTAACCAAGTGTATTGATAAGAATAATCTTCAATGGCCTCGAGAAGTCCATGAAGAGGAGAAGAACTATCTGACAGTCTGGCTCCTGTGAAGCCTTCTTTATACAGTGAAATGGATTTCGTAAGATACATGACAAGGATCTTGTGCGGACACCAATGAGGGTGCTGTGAGTGATTGGTTGGCTGTGGGTGACCTCTTAGTTGAGAGACTCCCACGCTGAAGGTGCTTAACCGGCTTGGCTCAGGCACCATTGCCCCAGGAAGACCAGGGTGTGTCCCGTGTCCGTGTGACATCCCCCCTGCTCCGTGATGTAAACATCAATCAAGCTATAGGGCACCTACTTAAAGATGACGTTCTAGTATATTACATCAAACTTCCATTCTGTCTATACCAGGTACCTAAGAGATTGTTCATGCCTAGCTCAAATCCATCTCAGACTTCGATAAATCCTCCCAGAGTTGTGGCAAAGAAGGTTGAGAAGATTTGAGTGCTGCCTCTTCTGCCTCCTCAGCAAGTCGTTCCAAAAGTCGGATAAATAGTGGTGAGCAAATTCCAGTCATTCGGTGGGCTAATGACGCTATAACGGCATTGCTTACTCTCTTGAAATCGTGGCTATAATAGTAACCCAGTAAGAATCATTATTTTATAAGAAAGATAAGGATAAGGATAGTACTTACATGATCAGGTCAGCTTCCTCATAGAATACATCAAAATAACTAATGGTGACCCTTGAGATAGGAGTTTCCAGCGCCTTCCGAGACGTCGCCGCTCAATTATCTTGCTCCTGGCGAGCGAACCTTCCAATCCAACCCACAGATATCAATGGCAATGCTATCATCCCCATTCCCCCGTTTGAAGGTTGATAATAAGCCATTCTTTCGTTCGCGTCGAATAATACTTTTTAGGTTATCAAAGACATCTATTAACCGCAGATATGCTAATGCCTGAATAGTGCCTCTATAACTGCGAATGATATTATCCAAGAACCTAAATGCTTGTTGGATGCAACCGTCGTGCCTCGAACTCTTTAAAGGGATAGCGGTTCTTGAGAGCAGTATGATCCACTTATGCAAAAGTTGATCACAACTTAAGGCAAAGCTCTCTAAACTATTGTGTCGAATTAATTTCGGAAACAGTAAGCTGGCAGGGTTGTCAGGGTGAGCAGTCTGTGTATCACAAAGAGACGTTGCTGGGTCATCAATGTCCATGACGAAGGGGGTGTTAATTGAAGTTTAGCATGCACCTCTCTACCTGGTACTCCGGAGATGAAGCGTCTTCTTAAGGGAATCACGATTGCATATATTTAGCTCTGTCTTCTCACTTTGCCGGGTCCTTGGTTTCAAGCCGTATACATGTTGTGCAGTGCCGTTCTGTTTTTATCACCCCGCGAGGAAAAGGGGCCAAACGCCAACAGGCCTGGTCCAGCGCTTCAGCGACCATATTAGAAGATAGTCTCACTCTTTTCCCTTGGAAGTAGAACAGTGTTACCAGACATGGCCAGCTGTATATAGCCAGATGTCTGCAGCTAAATGTCCACGGCCAAATGTCTAGAGCTAATGAATGTCCACAGCCAAATGTCCACAGCCAAATGTCCACAGCCAAATGTGCAGAGCTAATGAATGTCCACAGCCAAATGTCCACATCTAAATACCACCTGTTTATACACAGATGACGAAAGTTGTGTGGTCGATTTTTTTGGGTTCTGGGCTTCGACATGGGAAACTCCCTTTCTGATTGGAGAGTGGCGGATGCTGATGTGCAAGACCTCGAGCCGGTCAGCGACTTAGATTTGATTGATGAAGAACTCGAGATGGAGAAGAGAATGCTTCTCGAGATACGCGAGCTGTAAAACCCAATAAGATAGGCTATGGTTACGTGACCGGTAAGCGGCATCCTTAGATGGATTCTGGCTAGTTGATGGCAGGGTCCCCTTATTCTAGGCCACTGCAGTTTCAAAAAGAAGCTTTGCCGTTTTATTTTCGATCAGCAGTATATACTAAGCGGTCATATTGTTCCTGAAACCTTTGTGCCAGTGTAGATACCAGCTACTCAAGCTGAGCCGGTCTTGTTGTGTGTTTAGCCTCTGGGTTCGTAACTGGGTCGTTGGCGTTTACTTCATTTGGAAGGTGGGATCCTAAAAACAAGACGGCGGAGGTGTTCGATTTCGATAGCTGCCAAGATGGAACTAAATCCTTCACCTCAAGCTATCCATATTTCAGGCGGCGCGGGACTAAAGCAGTTCAGCAAGAGGCTAGGAACGAGTTAACGCCTCAAGCTGCGCCAACCACACCACCCGAAGTTTATCCTCAGAAAGGTATGCCCCGGAGGCAGACACGAGAGCTTCAAGAACATATGAAAGAAGGGGCTCAACCTCATTCCAACGGGATCCACAGGCCGGTGATAGGCGATCCTCATCCGCATGACGCAGTAATAACTCCTCCTTCAAGTCCGCATGCACCTACAACAAGGACCCAATTATCACCAGGTGCGGCAACTGGGCAAGGGCAATCTTTACCACAGACCCGAACTTCTTCAGATCACGCTCCATTCCGGACTCTCACCTCCCACCTCAACTGCTCCCACCCTAATGGAAAACCCCACCGATATCCAAAGCATTACCCTCTTTATCCAGACCTTTAAGAGTAGCCTGGAGCGGCCATTCGACCAGCAGCACGAGGTGTTTCCTTATATTCACGTCACTTTGACGTTCCTGTACCACCTTACGTTGTACTCCGAGGCTACTCCACTCCTGAAAATATTTCCTTGGGAGGACACGGCGTTGATGTTGACTGAGATGCTTATTACGTTAGGGGATGACGCTACTACTTGGGTAGACTCGGATACTATTTGTGGATTTAACTATGAGCGCCCTTTACCCGAGGACTACTCTTTGCGCGGTCTCCCTTGGGCCGACGCGATGTTCCCTAGTGGCTGGTTCGCTGAGGAGGAGGATGAAGCCTGGTTTGACATCCATCAAAAGTCGCTCACACATGAGAGGACAGTCAGGATTGTATGGCTTGGTCGGAAGATAGCGGAGTGTGATAAGTGGCTCGACTACAATCGCAAGACACGCAAGTTCATTGACCCTATGGACACCGGCAGGGCAATGGGCAGGGCAGTGGACAAGGCAGTGGACAGGGCAGTGGGAGCCGTTGGCTGGAGCAATTCCCCGCGTTGATAACCGGTATGTATAGTCTTCCCTGGTGTTTTGATACCCCCTTTGCTAACAGGTTGTACAGGTCTTTCAACAAAACAACACTCATTGCAAATCTTTTGACAGGTATGTTCTCGTTAATTCACATGCGTTTTACTCTATCTGGCGCCCTATTTCCTTGTCCATTTGGTCCAGAAAATCGTGACAGAACCATGAAACCTGCGATGGCTTCCTTTCTTCCTGATTTGACTAAGTATGGCCGTGTCGACCTTGTACATATACCCGATAGTCGCATTGCCATCGCGCTCGCAATAATCCTTCCCACATTTGCAACTATGTTAAGAGACTTCGCCACTGCTGGGATCAAACTCGACCTTGTGATGCCTGTGAGAAGGCTGCATCACATGCGAGCCTGATGCCACACGTGACACCACCCCCCGCTCGGCTGCCTCGATCAAGATGCTTTTCAGCCGCATGCACGCACACCGTGAACCACGTTTAGCTTTTGCTTCGAGCCGTCAGGTTCGACATTCCTCCACTCCAGCGTCTGCCGCCCCGATTACTTCCGCTCCACTTCCCCGATTGTCGCCGATGCGACGCGGCGCCATGGATTCGAAACGGCCGCTGCAAGCTGAAGAGGGCTCGGATCCCGATGCGAGATGGAACCATCCAAAGCGGCCACGAACAAGATCCTTCGACAACGCCTCCCACGTCGGTGTCCTCGCCAGTCGCGATGAACACTACTCCCATCAGCTTGCGCATCGAGATTACACAATCGCCTGGATCTGTGCGCTGCCTCTGGAACTGGCGGCATCCCGCGCCATGCTAGACGAGGTACACCCAGGGCTCCCAAACCTGGACCCCGACGACAACGTCTACGTGCTGGGACGCATCCACCAACACAACGTCGTTATGGCATGTCTGCCTGGGCAGTACGGGACGAACAACGCCGCAATCGTCGCGACAAACCTGAAGCGAAGTTTTCCGAATATTCGCGCTACCTTGATGGTCGGCATCGGCGGCGGATCCCCTGGCCAGGCCGACTTGTACCTGGGCGATGTTGTTGTCGGCACGAGGATAATGCAGTATGACATGGGCAAGGTGACTGCGGGCGGCTTGTTCCAAGAAACGGCCGATGCGAAAACTCCTGCTCGGCTGCTGAGCTCGGCTGTGTCTGCTCTCCGATCGAAGCATGAGCCGGACCGTTGTAGCCGTCGAATGATAAGCCTCCTGCAAAGCCGACTCCCGAATATATTGCGCCCGAACCACCCCGACCGCCTTTTCCAAGCGTCCTATGAACACCCTGTCGGGGCGCCAACATGTAATGACTGCGACCCGGAAAGGCTGCAACCGCGAGGCGTGCGTGTCTCTGACGAACCCAGGATCCACTACGGAGTCATCGCTTCGGGAAACAGGGTTATAAAGGACGGGAAAGTACGGGACTATATTGCTCAGCGACTTTCAGCATTATGCTTTGAGATGGAGGCAGCCGGCATGATGGATAACCTCCAGTGCCTGCCGGTTCGCGGCATTTGCGATTACTCAGACTCCCACAAGAACAAGGAGTGGCAGGACTATTCTGCTGCAACTGCAGCCGCATACGCGAAGGAACTGCTAGAAGAACTTCCGCCTTCGTCCAGGAAACTCGACCGGACTCCCATATACATCGCCAATGTGAACCAACCCGATACCGCCGGTAATACAAACCATTGCCCCAGACCTCCCTTCTCTGGTATCATGCTGATTAAGGATGCGAGCAGACGACTGTACTTCGGAACGGCGGCAGCGCTTGATGGAATGCCTTGAATTCCCGCAGATCGATGCCCGCAGAACCACTATTCGGGCTGCACATACCAAAACCTGTCGCTGGCTTCTGCGGCACTCAAAATACCAGGATTGGCTTGACCCCGGGAAGCAGTCGCAGAATCACGGTTTCTTATGGATACGAGGCAAAGCAGGTGCCGGAAAGTCAACCATGATGAAGTTCGTGTACTTAGAGACGAAGAAAAAAGTCAAGAAGCCCAGCATGGCCGTGGCCTCCTTCTTCTTCAATGCACGAGGTGAGTATTTGGAAAGGTCCATTTCCGGGATGTACCGGTCTCTGTTGCTGCAGCTCCTGCAGGAGTTTTCGGATCTTCAATCCGTCCTAGACGACACCGACATCGTTCCGCGGAACCAACAAGACTGCCATGACCTAAACGCTCTGAAGGAGCTTCTCAACATCACCGTCATGGCCCTTGGCCGGCGCTGCTTTACCTGCTTCGTCGACGCCCTTGACGAGTGTGACGAGCTGGAGGTCCAGGACATGGTCCAGTTCTTCGAGGAATTGGCAGAGAATGCCACCGATCAAGGCATTCAGTTTCGAATCTGTTTCTCGAGTCGGCCATACCCGTATGTTGACATCCACCGGGGAACTTTGCTCACCCTCGAGGAGGAATCAGGACACGGAGAAGACTTGGCACAATACGTCGAGAGTCGTCTCAGGATCACGAACCTCTCGCTTCGAGAAGAGTTGCAATCCCAAATCCTGGACAAGGCCGCTGGGATTTTCATGTGGATCGTGTTAGTCGTGGAGATCCTGAACAATGAGAGTAGGCACGGCGCCCTCGCTCTCAGGAAAAAGCTTTCGGAAATCCCGGCTGAACTGAGCGAACTCTTCAGGAGCATGCTGGCGCGCGATCAACAGAAACCCGAATCGCTGAAGCTCTGCATTCTCTGGATTCTCTTCGCAAAGCGGCCTCTGAGTCCAGCAGAGTTCCGGCATGCGCTGTGGGCGGGCCTGTCAGAGCAGGGTCTGGTCGATGCCGAGCTGCCAGATGACACGCACATGGATGCCGTCAAACTGGTGGCGAGTTCCTCAAAGGGGCTTGCTGAGATTACCAAATCTAACCAGCCGACCGTGCAGTTCATTCACGAATCAGTACGGGACTTTTTGGTGAAAGAGAAGGGCATCCAGGACTTGTGGCCCGGACTTGGATTCGAATGGGAGGGGCCGAGCCACGAGATCCTCAAGCGTTGCTGCACTACGTACCTGCAACATCCAAGAGTACAGGCGACCCTCTTCGCAGCAGAGGGCGGAGACAACGAACAGAACGCTATGGTCGAACAATGCTCATTCCTGGAGTATGCCGGTCGGCAGCTCCTCTACCATGCCAATGCTGCGGCGCCTGTGGTTCCCCAAGACGGCTTTTTGACTCAATTCTTTGCCTCCGGTGGAATCAGGGTGATCAACCAGCTCGAGAAGTTCAAAACTCGGCGGTATGGCTCGGATGCGACCCCGCTCTATATTCTAGCAGACAAAGGGCTGGGAAACCTCATTCGCATGCAGATGAAAAGAGAGCCGGCTATCTGCGTTCCTGGGGAAAGATACCAGTATCCGCTTTTCGCTGCGCTAGCAAACGACCATAAAAGTGCCATAGCCGCACTTTTAGGCTTGTCATCAACTGTCTATAATGGCGTCGACATCACTGAAGGTTTGAACCACAGAAAGGACTTGAGGGATTACCAAGGTCGGACGCCATTATCGTGGGCTGCCCAGGAGGGTAGATTGAGCATGGTGGAGCTGTTCATTCAAGGAAGGGCGGACCTTAATGGAACCGATTCGAGAGGCCATACGCCACTCCATCGGGCTGCAGAGAATGGCCACGAGGCAATCGCGCGGCTTCTTATCGAGAACGGGGCGGACGTCAACGCTCAGAACAAGGATGGATGGACGGCACTCATCAGGGCCTCAAAAAATGGCCACGAGGCGGTCGTGCGGCTTCTTGTCGACAACGGGGCGGACGTCAACGCTCAGAACAAGTATGGATGGACGGCACTCATCAGGGCCTCACAAAATGGCCACGAGGCGGTAGTGCGGCTTTTTATCGAGAACGGGGTGGACGTCAACGCTCAGGACAGGGATGGATGAAAGGCACTCATCTGGGCCTCAGTGAAGGGCCACGAGGCGGTAGTGCGGCTTCTTGTCGACAACGGGGCGGACGTCAACGCTCAGGACAAGGATGGATGGACGGCACTCATCAGGGCCTCACGGAATGGCCACAAGGCGGTAGTGCGGCTTCTTGTCGACAACGGGGCGGACGTCAACACTCAGGACAGGGATGGATGGACGGCACTCATCTGGGCCTCAAGAAATGGCCACGAGGCGGTCGTGCGGCTTCTTATCGACAACGGGGCGGACGTCAACGCTCAGGACAAGGATGGATGGACGGCACTCATCAGGGCCTCACAAAATGGCCACAAGGCGGTCATGCGGCTTTTGAGATGTTTCAATCTTATAGCAGCGTAAGTAGGCCGCACCATTAAGGACCACGCAAGGGAATGTGTCCCAACTACCGGTGCCCTCCATTTTAAAGCCTATAACACCCGCCCGCTGTGCGATGCCGTCACGATCCCTGCCCAGCTTCATGACCGTGTCGCCCGACGCAATCAGGCCAAAGTGAACCGCAGGCTTGTTCATCGCCCTGCTCAAGGCGGGTACGCGACACGGGCCGCGCCGGCCGAGACCATGAATCTCTAAGTTTCACAAATGTGGGTCTTGTCGCCGTCGCGACCAGGAATCTGGCGGAGTGAGCGTTTGGAACTTCGGATTGATCCAAGTTCCCTCTAGCCGCTTTGGTGGCTTGTCGGGTCATTTGAGTCGAACCACGGCCATGACATGAACCTGACCCCGTCACGGCGAGGAACTACAGCAGTGGAATGGAGCTGCAAGCAGCTACCTCAATTGCCTGAAGACAGCAAGTATGAAGAAGGAAAGGAGAAAGGGCTAAGGTAGAGGCCCCAAAGGGATGGTTTTGATCATGTCCCCTCCCAGCAATCCCTTTCGTTGAAAGTGTGCTCTGCCCTTGACAGCCCCTGCCACCGAGCTCTTGGATGGCTTAGGTTCGAAGCCGAGGGGCTGGGAGGCCGAGTGTTGGTGGAGAAAAGGTTTAAAACATGATAAAAAGAAGCGGAGCGACGTAAAAATTCCAGGGGGGACGACCTGTTATTAGATTCCAGCGGATGTGTTTTGGAATGGGAGATGAGAGATCTGAGAGCTCTGCCCAGCACGACGGCTAGGAGTCTGGCTGAGACAATGATTGGGGATTGGCAGGACTCAAGTCAAGATACGAGAAGATGCCGACGATGGGGTCAAGTTGAGAGAAGATGCTACACCCAGGGTGGATTGGACAGGGATTCAGCGACCGCCGCGGGCGCAATTGGAGGGGCAGATCGGAAGATACCGTGGCCCCTGGCCGAGAACTTGCCGGTCGCCGGTCGACAGCTTGCTGCCGCAGAATTGTGACGTCGGGCCAGAGCCGGGTGCGGTTGCGAGATTGCGGACCAGGCCGGGACGTGATGGCGGAGTGGGGCCATAGAGGATGTGCTCCATTGGGATTCGACATCTCCCCGGGAGAGGTCCGCATGGAAACAACAAAAATTGAGGCCATCAAAACATGGCCGGTACCGACAACACCAACAGCGGTTCGGGGTTTTATTGGATTTGCAAATTTCTACCGCATGTTCATCAAGGACTTTGGGAAAATCGTCCGACCTCTACACGAGTTGACGAAAAAGGACGTTGCTTTCCACTGGGGTACGGCACAGCAAGAGGCTTTCGAACGGATCCAGTACGCCATGATGAGCGACCCGGTCCTAAAGCTCCCCAGGCCAGACCTACCTTTTGAGGTGGAGACCGACGCCTCGGATTTCGCTATCGGGGGACAGCTAGGACAACGACACGAGGACGGGAGGCTACACCCCGTCGCCTTCTTTTCAAAAAAGCTGGAAGGACCTCAACTCAACTATCCTATCCACGACAAGGAGCTAATCGCCATTATTGAAGCATTCAAGGAGTGGAGGCCCTACCTAAGCGGTACCACGCACCCAGTCCAGGTTTACACCGACCATAAGAACCTTCGGTATTTCACAGGGACCAAGGAACTTAGTGGACGACAAACACGGTGGGCGGAATTCCTGTCCGAGTTCAACTTTGTCATCAACTACAAAAAAGGATCGGAGAACGCCAGGGCGGACGCTCTTAGCCGCCGAGCCGACCACAAGGACAACGACACGACGGAGTCGCCGGCAGTTTTTCAGGCCAAGGGGGATCAGCTAGTACATACCCCGCAGGTGTGGGAGGAGTGCAGCACAATTTACAAGATCACCACCCCCACGGATCGATACCAGGCCGAAACGACCACCGAGGAAGGACGACAGCGATGGGCCGAGAACCCTGTGCAAGGGGTCATCCAGGCACAACAGAAACTATGGCACGAGGGTAAGGCCTTCGTGTGGCCAGACCAGCAAGCCCAGCTCATCAAGGAGGTCCATTCCTCGAAGATGGGAGGACACATGGGCATAGCCAAGACAGTGGCAAGGATCAAGGCACACTACAGCTTCCCAGGGTTGAGGACCCAGGTCGCTCACGTGCTGAAAGATTGCGAACAGTGCGCCAGGACCCGGGTAATGAGACACAAACCCTATGGGTGCCTTGAGCCACTGCCCGTCGCAAAACAACCATGGAGCTCGGTGACGATGGACTTCATCACGAAGCTACCTATCTCACGGGACCCAACAACAGAGTGGAATACGACAGCATCCTCACGGTCGTGGATCGTTTGACCAAGTGGGCATACTTCTTTCCATACCAGGAGACATGGACCGCAGAGCAGCTGGCGTTCATGGTCTTCCGCAACATCACATCAGTGCACGCATGGCCAGAAGAGTGGATTACAGACAGGGACACCAGGTTCGCATCAAAGTTCTGGCAGGCCTTATGACACAGTTGGGTACCAAGAGTAAACTGTCGTCAGCATACCACCCTCAGACCGATGGGCAGACAGAGAGACTTAACCATGTTGTGGAGCAACACCTACACAACTACGTCAACCACGAGCAGGACGATTGGGTCAGTCTGCTGCCTACAGCGCAATTAGCATACAACACCTCACCCACGGAGACAACAAGGATAACACCCTTCTTCGCCAACTACGGCTACGAAGCCAACGTCACAGAAGGACCTCAGGGAACGTGCCTCGCGCACGAGTTGTTGCCACCAAACTGCATGCGCTGCACAAACACCTCCGCGAGGAGTTGGAATCCGTCAGGGGAAGGATGAGTCTTTACTATAACAATAAGAGGCTCGAGGGACCTCGCCTGTAGGAGGGAGATAGCGTTCTTCTTTCAACTCGGAACCTGCACACCAAGCGACCGAGCAAGAAGCTGGACCACAAGAGGATTGGACCATTCAGGATTGTGAAAAAGATCTCTAACGTCACTTACCAATTAGAGATTCCCGACACCATGAGACTACGGTCACACGCTTTTCACATTTCACTGCTAGAACCAGCACCACGGTCGATGGAGCCCGACAACGAGGCACAGGCAGAAGACGAAGAAGAAGAATGGGAAGTAGAAGAGTTGCTGGACTCAAGAATAAACGACAACCAACTCGAGTACCTAGTGAAATGGACGGGATTCGGCCCCGAAGACAACTCATGGGAACCCGTCACGAATTTGAGTTGCCCGGAGAGGCTCCAGCAATTTCACCAGAGGAACCCTGACCGACCTGGAACAACGGATCCAGGGCCACAATCGACCAATCGACATCAACGGAGGATAGCCAGTCGAGGCTACCAGCGCCCGCCAAGGACGACGGGGGAGGACCGCCCCCTGAGACTGGGAACTCCGGTTCCAGAGTAACGGCAGAGGCCGCGGCGGCCGCCTCTTCTTGCTCCAACTGTTCCAGCTCCTCCACGGAATCAACACCACGAGCGATGGCCCGCGTCAATTTTTCAGACCACGCTCGCTTCTGGAGACGAAGACGGTTCACCTTCGCCATGGAAGCCGCCAGTTCAGCCTCCGCCTTCTCCATCTCGGACTCAAGTTTGGCGTGCTGAGAAGCGATTTTCCGGAGCTGGTGGACCGACACGCCCTGGACGTCACAGGAGGACTGGTTGTTCCGGATACATGAAGCACAGCGGACCGAGTCCAAAGGAGAGGCCTCGCAGGTGAGACCCCGCCTCTCGCAAAATGAACACGCGCGCCACATGGGGACCGAAGAGAGAAGGACAGACTCCAGCAGGGCGTTACGCTGGGAGGTTTTTGGATGGGGAGTCTTGGATTTGGATGGTTTTGTTATGCGGCCGGACATGGTGTCAGCATTCTCTCGCGACGGGGGGGGGGGGAGAAGGATGAAACGCAACCTACCTACGACGTTGGGGAGACCGCGCTATTTGAAGAAGAAGCTGGGTCTTTCGGGACGAAAGATCTGGAGGAGGGGCATCGTGTCACGAATCAAGGAAGTGCACAGGACACGGGGCGCGAGGCGAATGGAAAGGGAATGGGGATTTGAAGCTTTGGTTCTTGGTTGTTAAGTGGTATGTATGGAGTTCAGGCAAGCGGTTGCTAAAAACCATGGCGAGAGTGCGGAAAAAACCTTAGGAGAGAAGTCCATATCATTAGTAGATTACTGGATTGCCTCTACAAACGGTGGTAATAGCTATATCGTTCTTGCCTCTTCTATTTCCAAAAGCTTAATCATTTACATACCTATTATGGAGGAGGATATATAAGAATAATGTTAATATAGATAACGTGGTACCCGGGTGAGTCGCGCACTTTTTCACCACTCCGCAACCAAACACTTCAATACACAACCACAACAACAAAAAAAATGTCAGCATCA